>NDGN011472419.1:0-11801 GCA_002564285.1 Tympanoctomys barrerae | reverse complement strand
TTGTCAGGTGACTCAAACTAGAAGAACAGCCTCCCTTAGGGGAGAAAGAAAGGAAGCAGAAATGTTTGGGCTGGTTAGAAAAATTCTCAGTAGCACAATTTGATGTCTTTGACATCTGAAGAGTCCACAGAAAAGGACTTGGACCCAAGCCATACAGCCCAGGTGCCAGACCTCAGTTAGTTTCACCAGGTTGTGATGGCAGAGGACTTTTCTGGGGAGTGTAGAGATGTGTTAGAACCTCCTGTAGGCCTTGCACCAGTGAGCTATTAGGATTCCTTCACTTGGCCAACTGTTCATCCTGACAGATAGACCTGGAGCTTATGCAGGTGTGGGACCAAGTCCCTTTGGATCCTGTGTTCCCCAAATGGCCTCTTTTGCAGCTCTTCAGCATTTTCTAAGGCTGTGGTGCAAGCTCTGTCTCTTAAGGCTGACATTTTAGCAAAGGCTGTAAAGGAATTCTTAACCAGGAGTGCAGTTTGAGAATGAAGCTCTTCTATATAACCCCCAGGGGATGGTCTTCCAGCCCATTAAGGGGCATTCTTTAATGTCAATTGGGAACACGGCAGTTTCTCCCTTCTCTCTTGCTGCAGCATCCTTAGGGTTGCCAGATCCCCATAACCCTTTATGGTTAGAGAAATAGCAAGAGGTTGTTGCTTCAGATAGCAAAACCACCTGGCCTCAGGGTATAGTTTCATGGTTCTCACTTGAACTTTATCTCAAGAAAGTCAAATGCTCAGTGAGGGCAAGGTAGTATAATGAGCAGAGTGTGAAATGTGAGTGAGTAAGAAATGGGTTTGATTCTTGCATCTCTCTTTTGCCAGATATGAAATCCCAGGAAGGTTCACTAGATCTTGACAAATAAGAATGGCAATAGGGGGCCTTCTTTGAGCTATGATAGAGAAGAGATGTGACGTGAAGACGTTAGCACTGTGCTTTGCAGAGTACTTATTAGCACCTAAAACTTGAGAGATGGGCCCTGTGACAGCAGCACCTGGGGACCTCTTGGAGCTGGAAATGCTCAGGCTGTCCTCCAGGGCAGGTGAGTCAGAAGCCAGGGTGGAGAGGTGAGCAGCCTGGGTCCTAATATCCCTCCAGGTGACTCTTGGCTACTTTGAGTTTGAGAACATCTACTTGAATAAATGGTGCTTACCAATAAATTGTGGTGGTTGTGGTAGATGTTGTGTTGGTATCTGATTTATTCCTGGATGTTAGAAAGTGACCATCAGCCCAAGACCAGGGTGGCCATTGAGGTAGGTCAGCATCAGGAGAAGACTGAAGCATGGAATGGAGGTGACATGGCCAGTCCAGCCTGCTCACAAGGCTCCAGGCTTCTCATAGTCCAGTCTTCCTCCCATCTGATTTCCATTTAATTGCCACACATATTTATCTAGCACCAATTGTACACTAGATTTGTGGTAGGGGAACAGATGGCACTGACATGATTAGGGAGCTCACCTGCGCATGACCCGCAGGAGCGTGAGCTGGGCCCCAGACCTGTGCTCCCTGTGTTGGAGCACATGGAGGGGTATGTTCTGTGCTCCCTGATTCATGTGTTTTTCTTCTCTTTTGCTTCCACAGATGACATTTTTCTTTTCTTTTCTTTTTTTATCATTTTCTTGTGAGATCAGTTTTGTATCTGGGCAAACCCACTTAGTCTTTCTTTCAGGTAATTCTTTATTTTTCCCATGGTGTAACACAGATCAGGTGGTTGTTTATCATAGTCTTTGGACAACTTAAAATTTTGACAAATCATTGGAAATCAATGTGTCCCTGTGCCCTACAGAGAGGCTTGTTTATGGCCCCTTGCTTTGCTGAGGCTGTGCAGTTTTAGATTTTGAGAAAGGACTCATTGATTCTTCCAAGTTAGGGCTCTTCTTTTTTCCTTTGTAGAAAATCAGGAAGATTTGAAGACTTCTCCCACCAGGACAGTTCTGGGGTTACTGAACAGGGCTGTTTCTCCTCAGGGTGCTGAAGGGCCCCAAAAGGAAAGGCAGAGGATCAAGCATGGGAGGTAGATGTTACCAGCAAATGCTTCACCAGAGTCTGGCAGCAGAGGTGGAAAGCAAGCATGACAAGAACACAGTTGGCTGCTCAGAGCCACTGAGGTTGAACACGATAGAGAGAAGGCCCATTTGCGGTCAAAGGAGCCGGTGAGATATTCAAGTCCTGCTGATAGCTGGCTCTATCCCTGGCTTTAGGCATAGTTCTTCCCAAGTCTCAGTTTCTTTGTTTTGAAAATAGACACAGTTGTACCATAGAGGTTTATTCTGAATTTACTTAGGAGAGGGTAAACGGAATAGCACCAGGAGAGAACTTTTCAGGAAGATGTTCAGCACAACTTTCAACATGATTTTCTGTAGCTTTAGTTCTCTACTCTGATTTTCTCTCCTCTACCTAATGTCCCAAGTTCAAAGCCTGAGTACTCTCTTTTTACATCTGATTTCAAGAAAAGATCAGAAATAAGTTGACCCAAAGGTCTGTATCGTGAGATCTCACCTTTAGCATTAGGTCTCATCGATATCATGTGGAGAGGTCGTCAAAACGTATCTGTTGTTCCTCATCCACCCCAAAGTGGGTCATTATGTGACACATGGTTACATTTCTTAGGATATTTCTGGCGCTGCTGATGGTCCTGGTCCAGGGAACACAATTGGATAAACAGTAATCTATGGAACAGACTTCAAGGGTGTTAAAGCTGGAGAAGACTTGGAAGACCATCTGGGAGCCTCTCACATTTTTATAAATTGATAATGAGGCCGTAATTGGGCCAAGACTGTAACCTAGTCTAACAGGCTTTCTAATTTACCAGGCTGATGACGGAGGACAATTTCAAGTGTTATTTATCCCAAGGCAATTGCATTTTAATCGGGATCCAAACTTTGTGCCATGATGTTGGTGATGATTGTCATGATCATGAGAATAGTGTGTTATTGTGTGAGCTGCTTTAATGCACCAGGCACTTCTCATGCTGTCTCTCCTGCTGGTGAGCCTGTGAAGCTGAGTACTGTGCTGCACCTGTCCCCTAGGTGAAGCCACTGAGCTCAACAAGGCTGCCCAAGGGTGCCTGGCCAAAGCCTGGTCTGGTGGTTTTTAAATCCTTCCACCAACAGCATGTGGTGCTCTCTGTGAACTGTAGTTGAAGATTCTCTAAAGAAAATGAAGAGATCAAAGGTTAGATCTTATAAGAGAAAAGGAATAGTGACCTTTATGGAGATCCAAAATTACCTGCTGCTCTCTCTACCTATTATATGCTCCTCAGTAATGGCCATGGTACTCTAGGACACCAGGAAAAGCAGGTGGAACAGGTAGTCACTGGCAGAAGCTGGATTCCTGGCCATCAGGAGCCATTTTCACCACTGGTGCCTGGCACACGTGGCCTCACTGGGACTCCGTGCACCAGCCTGTGAGTCAGCCAGTGCCTTCACTCAGGGAGGATGTCTCTTACCTTGCTGCACTGGTGCTTGGGGCCTCTAGTTCCACCCTGTTTACTGGTCTGAAGCCAGATGGACTCTTCATCAGGAAAGGAGCTTTCATGGCCATGTGGGAGCCCGGTTGGAACCTCTGTCTCTCCCAGGGATCATGTTCTCCTTTGGTTCCTCTGCTGGTCTAGGGTCTTATCCACATACAGGATCATTATCTGGCTCTCCTTGGACAGCAGGTTTCCTCTTATTCTTGAGCTGGGCTTGGTGAATGGACCCTGAAGCTTTCTGCTCAACATCACTTTGGGCGAAGTGTTTCCATTGTGTAGATGACCAGGGACAGATGGACTCCTTGACTCCAGCAGAGGAAGTGAGCCTTCCTAGTCTGCTTGGTTCTCCAGGTGCTTGCTACCCGAGTTCTCTGCTGCCTCCCAGGGGACTGTGATGCTCATGGTTTCTTTCACACACACACACACACACACACACACACGTAAATACATGCATACTAAAATTTCCACACACCTACACATGTGCATGCCCATATATACTCACACAATTATCTTCATATGTTGTCACACACCTACACACACTCATGCATCTTTCACACATGCATGCACATTTCCCCACACTCATGCACACACTTGCACACACACATCCCTACATTCACACATACAATTTTTCACACTTGCACATATGTACACAATTTTCACACATACACACACTCACAAACATAACTGTACTCCTACAAATGGTGATACATGTTCTCACATGCAAACACATTTATACATCAGTACACATTTCCACACATCCTCCATGTATCTACACTCATACACACATGGCCTCACACATGTGTGCAAGCACAACCCTCACACAGTTGCAGTCTCACACACCCACACATGCAGACTCACAGGGCTTCTGCACACTCGTGCAGTATGTTTCTTACTGGGTGGGGGTGGAGGAAGGGCTGGCAGGAGGGCAGGAATGGGAGGAAAGGTGTTTCCATCTGCGCTGGCAGACGGATCCCTGGGGACTGAGAGAGGGCAGCTGTGCGCGTGCTGGGGTGTGTCTGCGCCAGACATGGTGCTGTGCGTCCAGGATCTTGTGCTACAGGAGCCCTCACAGGACACCATAGTTAGCCCTGAGAATTCAGCTTTTCTCTGAGCTATGTGTGATGGGTAGGGTTGCTGACTTTTTCCAGGGAAGAGAGGAGATTGAGTCTTTAAAATTACTCTCGCATATCTGAAATCACAAAGGAAATTCCTGCTGAGCATGAGTAACTGAGATTAAAAAATAAAAATAAAATCTACTCACAATGGCACCACTCCAAACTGACCACTATATTTGCTACTTGATTTTGATTTTTTATCAGGACATACCTTTATAAGGGCATTAATATTATGAAAGGCTCTCATCCATTACATGGTATAATATTGGCTACCATTTATTTAGCAGAGCCTTAAGCATGGCACATATCAAGGGCTTTAATCCTCATCAGAACTCTGTGAAGTATGGCTCATTTTATACCCAGCAGAGCCTGGGCCTTGAAATGTTAAATAACTCGCCTGGACTCCCAGCCAGCAAGCAGGTCAGCTGGGATTCAAAGCCACACAGCTGGACTCCAAACTCAGGCGAACGCACAGCCCAGGCTGCATCAATTTTAACCATGAACATTTCCCTCAATAATTAATACTTTAAGGGCCAGCCAGATAGCTCAGCGGACTAAAGCACCTGCTTAGGCAGAGCACAGAGGCCCAGGTTTGATCCCCAGCGTGCTGTGCTGGCCCCACCCCCAGGATGCACTGAGACCTTGATTGAGACTGGGCATGGTGTGCTCGTGTAGTTCCAGCACTTGGGAGGCTGAAAATAAGAGACTCACTACAAGTTCTGTCTATGTAGTGAGACCTGTAAACCCTGTACTAAAAAAACTAATAATAATAACAATTAATACTCTATGAGCACTATACTAACAGTAATACAGTGTCCCACCCTATAATTTATTTATTTATTCTTTTGTCTTTTTGAGATAGTGTCTTGCTGTGCAGTTCAGGCTGGCCTTGAGCTTACTTTATAGCCCAGCCTCATCTTGAACTTGATGGTCCACCTGCCTCAGCCTCCTGAGTGATGAGATTGCAGGCATGCTGCACTGTGCCCAGCTCCCATTTCATAATTTAATGCTGCCATTTCCCCGACTGATTCTTAGTTGTCGGGCATTTCGACATTTTATTTCTAATTTCAGCCAGGTTGCTCTGCAAAATCATTGCTCACACATCTTTTTAGAAACTGTATAATTCCATGGGAGAAATCCCAAGGGGTAGAATTGCTGCACATGCACATTTTAAAAGCATTCGATTCTCCTCTATCAAATTGCCACTCCAGAAATATCATGCCAGCCCACGCTTCTACAAGCAGCCTGTAAAATTGTCCTTTTCTCCATAGACAGTGCGGATTTGGACCGTTGCACCTTGTGACTTGGCCCAGTGCAGGCATCACTGTAGTCAGGGTCAGGCTGCCATGGCCAGGCTGGGTCTGGCAATGTGTAGCCATTGCAGGAATACGACTATCAGAGCTGAGACTTGAGGTACTTGCAAGGCTGGGTGCTGCTTTGCTGAGATGCAGGGTGGGTGCCGAGGAGGTAGCCTGTGTGCCACTCAGGTGGTTGCCGTGCACCACGGTGTGTCTGGTTGCCTGAGAATCCTCGGAAATGTGCAGAGCTGTGTCCTCCTCCCGAGAGGTTCAGCAGTGCCACGAACCGTCTTCGTAAAGCTGGAGAGACAAGCATTCCACTCACAGAAGCCTTTCCTATGGCTCTGTCTTCTTGAGTCTGATGGGAGTTTGATGGACGGAGAGGGAAGTGTGGGCTCCTCTGGAGCTGGGTGGGATTGAGGTTGACCTGGCTCTGCTGCCCGCTATCTGACTAGAAGCTTGGATGAGCCACTTTCTTCTTCAAACTTTGGTTTATCCGTCTATGAAAGGGGATAAATGGTTTGTTCTTGAGAATCATTCGCAGAGGATAAGACCTCAGGGTTCTGAAGATTCTTAGACTCAGAAGATGCTCCACACCCAGTGTGCACCGGGCACCAGGCTCCTGGCTTCATTTTGTCCCAGTAGCCTTTGCAGTGGAGGTGGACACCACCAGCGTTCTTCCCTGGAGAAGCACTGTGCTTGCTTGCCCTGTTCCTGAAGCGGTTAGGATGGAATAGAAGGTGATGATGGCCTTTTCTTAAAGGCTGGTGTCTCTGAAAGTCTGTGCTCAGGTGAACTCAGCAAACGAGGGAAGCAGCAGAACAATGAAAGGCAGTGTAATCGCATTTTATCACCAGTGTGGAGCCAGAGAGCCTGAGTGGGCCAGGATTGCCGCTCACCTGCGGCTGCGCTTGTGGCGCTGTACCTTCCTCCAGCCACACAGACCAAGTGTCTGATGCCGTGTATTAGGGAGCATCCTGCACATGCCAGGGCTGGATACCTCCGTTGCCCCAGGTCCTTTCTGTCCCGACCCTTCCACTGGGCGGGAGGGCTGGGAAGGGAGTCAGCATTGAGATGAGCTTGGATTCTGTTTGCTGAGGTGCCTTGCTGTGAGGCCAGTTGGGTGGTGCTGCTACCTGATGTTGTCCTGGCATCCCTTGGATGAATATCAAGGTGCCCTTGACCTTCTCCAGTGATACAGGCCTTCTTCCTTTCTCATAAGTCCTCACATCTATTTTTTGGAGGCTGTATAAGAGTTTTTGTTTTTCTTACTGACTTGCTCATTTTTATTTTTAGGGAAGGAGGAGAATGAAATGAAGTGCACCATTTAGAAGCAGGTGAGGGCACTCAGGAGACTTTCCCAGGTGTTGCAGTGCGAAGGGTGTAGTTATTCCACAGTCTGTATAATTACTCTGTGTTGCGTAAGATCTCATCGCTTTCATGAACCATAACTTATCAAATTATTTCCCTAACGTTGAGTATTTAAGCTGTTCACATGTTAACTTTATAGTCAGTGCTAAATATGAAATGCTTTTCAGATCTTTTAGATACGTTTGGATTGCTTTGTAGGTTACATTTCAGTTCACCAGGGTAACACATGTGAGCAGCTTTAAACGTTCCTGCTATGTGTTGATGTTTTACTTTCCAAAGGGTTGAGCCACTGTGCGATGCCAGCGGCCATTCTCTCCTAACCTCATCGACACTGGATATTGCCAATTAAAAAAACCATTGTGGAGGTGGCCAAATTATACCTCTAGGCCATGTTAACTTTTAGATCTTGGCTTTCTTAGTACTCTGTAAATCCCCTCGATAGACTTGGAGGAAGCCTGAGCTGCAGTCTCAGGAGGCCAGAGCCAGGACCAGGGTCTCTCTGGGGTTGGGAAGAACTGGGGGCAGGGTCCTCCTGTCGCCTGGCTCAATCCAGAGCCAAAATGAGGGGAAGTTGGGCTCCATCAGTGACACTGTCTGCAGCCCAACATTTTAATAGCCACATGGCACAGAATGAGCCAGTGACAGGAAATTCAGAGCACGTTCAGTACTGTAAACGGACAGGCCGGATGAAGGTAATTCAGCCCACTGACAAGTGAAATGCAGGGTTGTTTTTCTTTTGTTTTGATAGTAGAATGCAAATCTGCAGCCTTGCTTTGATCTCTTGGCACCTTGAAATAAATGTCAGCAATCTGTTTGTAAACTGCTCATAGGCAATTGTGCCAGCTCTCAGACATCATCCTCCCTAACTTGCCACCACCAGCAAGGACAGGGCAAGCCTGGGAGACCTGGAGAAGAGGAGCTGGTGTGAACAGGAAGTGGTAAGAAGAGTGAACCTGCAGAGTTCTTGTCACGTGAGGTGAAGGGGCTTGGGACACAGGTGGGATATGGCTGTGCCCAGTCTCCTCTGGGAGTGCTGTCCAGTGGTGCACATTTGAGAGAAAGATAGGTTCTGCCTACACTCTGTCCTCCCAAGAGCTTGAAAGAGAACCCTCCATAGAAAGGAGTTGCTAAACATGAAGAAATGATGATGACAGTGCCAGAGTGTGGTGTCTCTGAGACACAGAGCGGTGGGGAGGAACAGAGATGTTCTCCCTGTGAAATCAGAGCCCAGTTAAGAGGCTGAGCCTCAGAAGGGGGCTGAGCATAGGCATAGAATGAGTCAGGTGCTGAGACTCCAGGAAGCAGGGGTGAGCTCCTGATGGGATGCACAGCACAGAAAGGAGACGTGGCCATCCTGGAGGTGGAGGACTGAGGTGTTAGGTGTACCCCATGTGGGCAAGCCAAGCTCTGGGCAAGCACCACAGCTAAGGAAGTGGATTCATGATCAAGGACCATATGGAAAACTGGTTCTGACCCTTCAAGGAAGACACTCATTCTAGGATATTTTATGGGATGGAGTGGGATGGAGCTAGTTCTGCAGAGGGGATAACAAGGGGTCTTATAGAAGGTGACAGAACCGTGATGGGTGGGGGTGTTTTGACCTCTCCAAGCTGCATCTAAAATGTTCCTGACAGTGAGGTCAGCCCTAAAAAGGCATACGTCTCCTTGGGAATCTATGACGTACCAGAAAGGTTAGGGAGACACCCACAGGGTCCAGAAAGATCTCCTGGAAATTGATGGATTGCGACTCAGAGAGAGGTCTCAGAGCTGTATTCTACTTAGTGTAGGGCTGGTAGAAGAGAGCTAGAGAAGGGGAATCAAGGAAGTGAAGAAAGTTATTGAGAAGAGGAGTATTTCATAGAGATAGAGCTCACATCTGGCCTGCCCCCCACAGTGGGAGTTCGGATTTGGCTCCTATCTTCAAACATACATTTCTTCTTATGCAAGTCCTGCTCAGGGAGATTGGGGGGTCTTGCCCAGTGGTCCATCAGCAGATCCAAGACAGAATGGCAAATTTAGTCCCTGTTTGCAAATGGAAGGTTGAGGGTCTGGAGTCACACCCAGCAGCAGGTCAAGAAAGACGTTTCACTTTTCTCTTGTTGGGCGCCTTCCTGCCAGGGATTTGGAGCTGACATATTGCAAGCATGCTTTCTCCCCTTTTCCTCCTCCTCAGCTGAGTGCAGCAGGATTATAAAAGCAGCTTCCTCTTGGCAGCTGTGCCCCCCCCACCCCAAGGCTAGAGTGCAGCCGCAGACGCTGTGGTGTGAAGGAATCCAGGTGGCCTGTGAGAGTGGCCAGGGCGGGCTTTCCCGAGAGTCAGGCTCCACTGGATCTGAGCGAGCTTATTTCTTTCACCATCTTGGAACATTACTTGAAAGGGAGGAACGAAGCTGATCTTAATTCTTCCTTCAACATGACATGCCCTTTTGAAATCGTACAAATAACAGTGTCTGATTGTCATGTTGAATTGTGAGCATGGATCTGAAATGTTCCGAAGTCTGACTAAAGCCAAATATTAGGTCATAAGTCAACATTTTACTGAGAAACTTGGTTACTAAGAGGTTGAAAAATTTATATCTTTTCACAAGGAAACTTGTTTGCCAGCAGGAAAAAAAAAAATCTCAAAGACTGTTATCTTCTTACATGGAGGGAGACAGAGGTGTGTAATTTTGCAACCCAGGTCAGAGTCCTTTGGGATTTCTGAAATTGGATTGGTTGAGGAATGAGGCTTTGGTGTAATATTTGAATTACTCCCCAAAGTGAAAGCCAATAGGTGGCACTGGTGTGTGTCATTCTTTGACAAGGAGGTTGGGCAAATTGGGGTGGAAGGCTAGAGGCAGCCTAGTCCCACGGTGGGAGGTCACATTCCACCCACAAATTCTTAGGAGGGAGAGAGTCTGACAAGAAAATGACTCATCTTGGGCCATGAGCACGTAGAGTCTTAAAAGAAGGAATACGCTGGCTTTTGTCTGAGCAGCAGTGGTACTCCCTCAGAACGCCATGAAGACTCAGGGGGATGCCGGCAGCACCAGGGACCATGCCCCTGTAGTGCCTGGGGGCCTGAAGCTCCGCCACCTGTCCTACATTTCTGTGTGGTGTCTCACCCAAGGATCACACTGCACTGAGGTGTTCAGGCATGGTGTGAGCCATGGGAGGAGGGAAGGAAAAAGGAGAGGCACATCTGTGTGCTCGCAATTGGTCAGAGCCAGAAGCTTCACAACGTCAAGGCATAGTCTGTTAAGAAGCTCAAGTGGCAGCATCTGGTTGGCATCGCCTTCCAAGAGCTGGAGCAGCTCTTATGCCCTTGGATACCCGAACCCTAGTCAAAGTTAGCACTGTGGGTCAAGATAGAAGTGAAGGGCTGGGGATATAGCTCAGCTCAGCAGCCTGCCTGGCAAGTGCAAGGTCCTGAGTTTGATTCCTGGTACCAAAAAGAGAAAGACAGAAGTGAGTGGTACTGTGCAGGGTGGGAAGGAGCAGGACTGGAGCTGGAGACTTGTTGCAGCAATTCCTAATGGGATAGTCTTTGGACAGTTTTTAGTTTTCTTAGTACATGTTTGCAATACATAATAGTTACATTTCCTGTGTGGAGTTGGTACCTGTTCATAGCACATCTTAATCCTTTTTTTGCCCACCCCTCATCTCTTGGTCCACTTTTCATTTGCAAAATATCTCTCTTCCTACTTCCTATCTCTCTTTTACTTTACTCTTTATTTGTGCTTTGGGCTTCTCATATAAGAGAAATCGTGCAATCCTTAAGCTCCTGTGTCTGACTTATTTCCCGTAGCATTATGGTCTCTAGGTGCGTGCATTGTCCTACAGATGCCTCACTCTATCCTTCTTTATGGCAGTGTAGTTCTCCATTGTGTGTCAGTGCCCACTTTTCTGCATCCATCGCTGCCTCTAGGACTTAGCAATTATGAGAAGGAATAATCGGAAGCTCTTGCACCTTACAGAATATTCTGCCACCAGAAGCTGGCTCCTGTATAAGCATAGATATGTGTGTGCATAAATGCAAATGTGCAGTGTGTGTGTATATGTGTGTGTGTGTGTGTGTGTGTGTGTGCACATACATGTGTGCTCACCTTTGTATAAGGCCAGGGAAAGGCAAGTGGCAGGAGCCTGAGTGGCACCATAGCAAGCAGGCGCCTGTTCCTAAAGGGCTGTTCTCTGTAGAACAAGCTCTGGACAGGAGCCTGTGCTTAATATTGTCATGGGTGTCTGGGGCACTGAACCCATGGCATCACCCACGTTTACCCTGGGGGGGCAGTCAGGTTCTAAGCAGAATACTGAAGGGACCAGACTCATCGACACCCCCAGGGGCTGTGTCCAGGGAGCACCTTCTTCCTTTGGCCCTGCCCCTTTTATAGCCCCATTGTGTCTGTTGTGGGTGGCTCAGTACTCCAGTGTTACCCTTGCACTGTCCAGGGTGATTGAGAAATGGGCCCACAGCACCAGGACTCTCTGCAAGTTCTCCTCCCTACACCTCTCCAGGAACCAGAGGAAGCTGGAGCCTGCACATCTTTCACATGTAACCAATATAAGTGG
>NDGN011472404.1:0-10852 GCA_002564285.1 Tympanoctomys barrerae | reverse complement strand
AAAAAAAAAATATATATATATATATAAAATGTTTGCTATCTGCTTTTTCATTGATTCCAGTCACACTTAAATTATTATTCTTTGCTTTATTTAGCAGCTGCTGTCTTTATTACTTATGGTCCCTTGCTTTTTTTTTTTTTCAAAAAGTAGACTTTATTACAGCAGCAACTAAGGCAAATCGAATGGCCTCCCCAAGACCACCACTGCAGCACCACCTTTCTCTCCCACCCATCCACCCCAGCGGGATTGTAGGACTCAGTTCCCCAATGCCCAGGGGCCTCCTGTCCACACAGGCTGGGCGGGAGCCGGCAGGTCAGCTACTAGCCCCCCAGCTAAAAGGCAGTTGCTGAGAAGACCCAGGCCCATGTCTGTGCAAAACAAGTAAACAAAGTGCAGAGGAGAGGAAGAGAGGGGAAGGGACAAGAGGATGCTTGGGAGCCCCAAGTCCTCCTGAGTAATAGAGAAGGGGCTTCACAGGGTAATACTGACTGGGGTGGGGGAGGGCTGCAGCACATCCAGGGACAGCCACAGCCCAAATAAGAGCCTGGCCTAGCAAACTCTAGGAGGAGACAGTGACAGTGGCAGAGCTGAGGGTACTGTTCCCGGAAAAATTGAACTTGTTCAGGGTCTTGTCAGCAGGCAAGTGAGCCGGCTCTGGTCGGCCTCACTAATGAAGCCCAGATGCACCAGTGCTGTTGCCAGATCAGGGATGTTCTCATTTGGCATCAGATCACAGTTCAGGTGCCCATTCAGTTTGTCTTCCAGCTTCAGCAGAAGTGTCAGATGGTGTTTGACTCCTTCCTCTCTGACTCAATGTTGCACTGCATCAGTACCACCTTGCAGGTTTCCACTTCTGCTGGCTCAGGTGTTGGAGTCTTGACAGAGTGGGGTACAACAGGTGACGTCACCTCCTCCTGCTTTGGCTGCTGGGGCTGAGGCAGGCCAAAGGCTGTTAGAGGGTAGGTCCCATTCCTGACATCTTCAAGAAATTTGTCTAATTCCAGAGCTGGTGCCTGGGAATACAAAGTCCGAACTGGTTCTCTTCCTGGTCTGGCAAGGATTTCAGCCAGTACAGCACTTGTATCCATGTTCTTGGTGATCTCCTCCAGAGCATTTTCTGAGATCATGTGTTGGTGTCCCTTGCTATTTTTAAGAATTTTTTTCTTTTCATGGACACTAACTGGAAGTTGCAATTGGTTTAATCTGCTGCAGATACTTTCTTGCTTTTTTTTTTCATTTATGTATTTAGTATAGGGTCTCACTACACAACTTGGACTCATAGTTATCCTCCTGTTTTCAGCCTCCGTAGCACTGGGATTACAGGTGAGCACCACCACACCCAGACTCATTCATGGGCTCAGGATGCCCCAGGGACAGGGATGGCATGGCATGTGGGATGGGAGATCAAACCCTGGTCCCTGTGCTTGCCAAAGCAGGTGTTTAGTCTGTTGAGCTATCTCGCTAGTTATGCTGCAGATACTTTCAGTGGAATTTTTATTCTCTTGGGTATCTGCTTGAACATGCATTATGGATTCCATTTCTTTTCCATGTTGAGTATACATAGCTTTCATAAATTTTCTTAAGTTCCTTTATTTGTTCTTTTTTTTTTCTTTTCATGTGGACACTATCTCTACAGTTATCTGAGAAATTATTTCTGATTGGACTTTTTTCTAGAGCCTCATTCAACTGCTTTGTTGTTATCCCTTCAGGGAGACAGATGGGTGGCTTTTGGACTGTCCCACCTCATTGCCCTCTGCGTTTGCCTTTGGTGAGCTGGATGTCTGAGGTTGCATCTCATTTAAGTGTCTTCTTATTTTGTTTTCTTTTCTAATTTAATTCCTGAGGAGATGTTTATAAATTTCCTTGAGCAGGTTGCTTTATTGCTAGCATTTAGAACCCTTAGAAAATGACTACTTTTATGTGGTATTTTCCATGTATATCTAGTTTTGGGGGTTTTAAGTCTAAGATCCTATGTCTTCCTTTTGTTGGGGGTCAGTAGTTCCTTCCTGTTTGGCCCAGCTCTTGGTTTATTGGCACTACAGCACAATATTTCCTATGACCCTTAGTCAACATTGGTGTTGGAACACAGGAAGAACAGCTGTTTAGAATAGTCATGTCACTTTTGGCTATAGTGCTACTATCTTCAATAACAATAGCATCAAGCACAGCCTAGAGAATGTCAAACAGAGCTAACCATTAATCTGTCACCTTTAACCATATGAACTAGATTTGTGGTTCTATCACAAAATCCAAAACAAACCAGAAAATTATATGCTGTAAGTAAGTGCTTAATATGTTATGTTTGCCATCAGGTGTTAAAATTTAAAACAAGTTAGGGAGAAAATAGAGAAGTGGAAGAAGAGGAAGAGGTTAGAAGGCTGGAGGATAAACGGAGAGCACACTAACTTTGGAAACTGGTGCAGAAGACTGGAGGGAGAGAAGGAAGAGATAACAAAGAAATGCAGAACAAAACCACAAGCACAAAGAGGCTGGAAACCACATTCACACTTATATAAAAACAAGGCCAAGAGGTTGCAGAGATAGCTCAGTGATCTAAGCACCCTGCCTGGTAAGTGCAAGGACCAAGTTCAATCCCTGGCACCACATGCTGTGAGAGCTGTGTAATGAGACTCTGTACTAAATACACAAATTTAAATTAAAAAAAATAATAAAATTCAGGAAATGCTAAAGATTCTTTTATAGCAAACATTCTTAATTAGCTATTCTTGTTTTGAAAATCGGTAACTTATGTATTGTATGTTATCCTGTTTGTCTTTGTTTTTGTTATTTGTTTTTGCTTTCATTTTTACTCTTCAAAATAAAACTAAAAAAAAATCAAACAATGAAGGAAAAAATAACAAAAGCAAAAAAGAAAAAGAAAAACCACCCCCATAATGGGCATGGGAGAGAGAGAGAGAGAGAGAGAGAGAGAAGAAAAAAGTCCATTTTCAAGTTTGTCTCTGCTGTCACTGGTAGACAATGTGTGGAGACAGAACAGTCTCGATCCTTGTTTATTTATCTCAGCAAACCTGCACTAGCTTTTTGGTGGGGTAGTGGATAATCTCAGCATGCCTATACCTTCTGATTGAGACCAGACTCATTCAGCCTGAAGCCATCTGTGTACTTCTGCTGGCCAGCCTGGAGACACTAGGTGGAGCTGGCCACTCTGAGTTCTGAGCCCAGCTGGCCCCTCTCCAAGATGACCCCCGGCCAATTACTCTCTTGTGCAGGACAACTGAGCCCTCAGCACTGACCAGTAAGAGTCCTTCAGGTCCACTGCTCCCCTCCACTGCTGTGTCTCTTCACAGAGGCCTCTGGGGTTGCCAACAGTCACTGTGTGTCCACAGGTTTGAACTGCTCCTCTCACACAGTGAGTCTTGTCTCAGGGAGAAGACAACACCAGCTACCTCCTTTTTTGTTGAAGTTTGTCTCTTCACTTCACTTCTTCCTGGGCTTCCATTCATGCTTTGGATTCTTCCTGAATCCAGAGGACCTTCTTCCTCCCCCATGTGTTGTATTCCAGTGTCTGGATGATGACTTTCAGGAAGGCTTCTTCCCACTCTGCCATCTTTGTGCTCTTCCTCTATGGCCTTTCTGAAATAACCAAAGAATACTGAACAATGCCTTGATTCCTTCCACTGTCTCTTCAGACTCAAAGTCCATGGAGAGAGGGTCTTAGGAAGACCCTGCTGTTACCTCCAGCTGATAGCAAAATAATCCTAAGAAGAACTCTCTCTCATGCAAGGTCTGAATGGCAGGTATACCCAGCAGGCACTGTGCCAGCCACACCTCTCTGTCCTTGTGTTCCAGGGGAGCCAGAACCTCAGTCATGAGAACTTCAGCCATGGAACTCTCCTTACACCCACCCTTTCCTAGCTCCCAAGGGAGGACACTGGCTGCAGGCTAGATGTCTTAACCTGGACAGTACCTCAGCTCTGTTGTCTGTTAATCATGTGGCCAGTCACCCACATTAGAAGTCTCGGCAAAGATTTGGACTCTTTTTTTTTCTTTTATTCTAACCACAACCATGCTCCCCATATAAGTAAATGGCAAGTTGACAAATGCTTACCATTTCACAAATCCTTCACTTGGTGTATTAGTCAGCATTTATGTCACTGTGACAAAATCCTGGTACATGCAACTTAAAAGAGAAGAGGCTTATTTGGCTCACAATTCCAGGCGTTCAATTCATGGTCAGTTGCCTCCAGGGCAGACACAAGATGTTGGGAGGGAATGCTGGGAAATATTTTCTCAACAACGACATCCAGGAAGCAGAGAGAGAAGGGAAGAGCCAGGGCAGGAGATATGTCCCTGGCAGGCCTCCTTCTCTAGCTCAACCCCAACTCAGTATAGTACATTTAGTTATGAATGCCTGAATGGATTGATCCACTGATTAGTATAGCAATCCACAATCCAATCACCTTCTCAAAGCCTCACTTCTGAGCATATGAGATTCGGGGTGGAATTTTAGATGTAAACCATAACACATGACTATCCTACTTTAGGCTTCAGGTCAGATCAGCATCAATAGTAATAGATCATGTTCAAAAATATGATAGTATATAATGAGGACAGTGTATTACCTCCATAGTCCACAGCCCGCAAACAACCATAGTCTAAAAATAAAGAAAGCATTGGGAAAATTCAAGTTTAGGGATATTCTACAAAATACTCCACAAAAACTCCTCAAAAAAAGCCTGATAAACCATCAAAACCCAAAGAAGTCTAAAGCAGACCCAATAACCAAATGTATTATGGAATCTAGGTGGATCCTTGGGGAGGAAAAAAGGACACTAGATAAACACTAAAGAAAACTGAATAAACTACAGACTTAATAATGATGTATCAATATTGGTTTAATAAGTATGATACCTGTACCACACTTACATAAAATGTTAATAGAAGAAACTGAATGCAAGATCTATGGAACTTTCTGCACTCCTTGCAATTATTTTTTAAATAAAAAACTATGCCCCAAATTTTTTATTCTTAAAAATTGTGTGCTAGAACAGGGAGCTGGAATGAATGGGGACAAGAATGAGAGTGATCTGTCATGTCCTCAAAGTGGCACATTCCCTTCGATCTAAAAAACAGTGCAACTAACTTCATCCACTTCTGCCTCCTAACCACTCTCAGGGCTGTCCAGAATTCAAAGAACTAATTACTCATGCAACAAAAAAGCAAGAAAATTTACCTTTTCTTCCTCCTCCTCCTCCTCCTCTTCCTTTTCCTCCTCCTCCTTTTCCCTTTCCTCCTCTTCATCTTCATCCTTTTCCCTTTCCTCCTTTCTTCTTCTTCTACTGCTGTTTTGGTATTGGGGATTAAAGCCAAGGTCTTCACACTGAACTGTATCCCCAAACTTTTTCAATTTTGAGAGAGGGTCTTGCTAAATTTCAGAGTTGCCCAAACTTAACTCAAACTTGTGATCTGTTTGATCCCCAAGTGGTGGTATTATAGTTATTCTTCCCTCTCTTGGTGTGTTTCAGAGATTTAAAACAAATGCATAACTCATGGGATAATCACTGGAAAAATGTTTTTTCCTTTTTTGGTTGAGAGGTCAAACCCAAGGCCTTCTACACAGTACATAATACTCTACCATTGAGCTATACCCTCAGCCCTAAACTTTACTGTACTGCCCACCATAACAATATGGTCCTGAATTTCACTTACTGCTTTGCTAAAGTCTACTTGGTATGAGTTTCATATTATAGTCAAATGTGTTTAGGGCAGTGATTCCAAAACTCTGCAGCAAAATCACTTGACAATTTTATTTAACAAACCAAATAGAATGGCTGAGCCTTACACCCAAACTATTAGCATTAAGTCTAGACCTGGGTGGGCTCAAGAATTTGCTTATTTAACTACTTGCAAGTGATTTGGGTGCTGCTGGTCCAGACCCACATTATCTCAATAGTGTTGAAAGTTTGGAGTCCTACATGGAATATAATCAATTGGGGAGGGGGGAACTATACTACCTAAAAGACACACCGATAGATTTTTATTTTATAATGAGCAAAAGAAATAAGTCTTTTCATGAAATATATACTTTAGTAGTCAAAAATATTAAATAAATAAACAAGAGAATGGCAAGTGCTCTAAAGGGAATAAACAAGGGTATATATAGGGTGTATATGGACATATAATAAGAGAATAAATAAGAGATATATAATAAACAAGTGTAGGAGGTATGTGAGCATTTCTGGGATATCTAACTAGCTACCATACATTCTATCCACGCTCTAGGTTTACATTTTCATGAATTTCTCAGCAGTTTTGATAGATGAACCCCATCTGTTTTAGTACCTTCTAGCTACCTTAACAAATAACCTTAGGCTGGATAATCTATAAGAATAAAAAGGCATTAGAGTTTTAGAGGCTGAGCATTCCAAGCAAGGGGATCAGCCTCTTCGAGGGCTTCATAAATGGCATCTTAGGGGACGGGGAGATAGCTCAGTAGAATAAGTGCTTGCCTGGCAAGCACAAGGGCCTGATTCAATCCCCGGTTCTGCCAAAAAAAAATAAGATAAGATAAATGGCATCTTGTTGCTGCATCCCCACATGGAAGAGGGGGCAAGGGAGTTCCCTTGAGCCTCCTTGGTAAGGCCACTAACCCCATTCATGAGAATGGAGCCTTGTGACTCAGTGTTCTGCTTGTGTCTAGATGTGCCCCCAAAGCCTCATGTAGTCATAGGTGGGGCTTTTCCAGAGGTGGCTGGATCTAGAGTGTGTGATGCTGGGCTTAAGGGTGTGTGATTACTAAACCAGTGCACTGATGGGCTTGGAATAGCTCTGGGTGTAAGTTCTGGCTAGCCTAAGGGTAGAAGGCAGGTAGACTAGTTAGAATAAGAAAGGGACAGAAAGAAGCTGCTAATATCCCTTATGGCTGCTCACTTATTTTTGTTGTCTTCTGCTTGCCATGGACTACTTCTCTTCTGCCATACCACCCCACCTTGGAGCCAACTGACTATGAACTGAAGCATTTTCTTTTTCTTTTTTTTCTTTTTTTATTATTTTTTTTTATATTTAGGACAAGGGCTATGGGGCTACAGGGGCTCACTGCACAGATTGGACTCATAGTGATCCTCCTGTTTACAGCCTCTCAAGTGCTGGAATTACAGGTGCACACCACCACACCCAGTCTCAGTGTGCCCAGGGGGCAGGGCCAGCACAGCAGACCCAGGAATTGAACTCCCAGTCCCTGCATCTGCCTAAGCAGGTGCTTTAATCTGCTGAGCTATTTGGCCAACCCTAACGTTTTCAAACTAAGAACCAAATAAACCTTTCCTTCTTTAGTCTTGGGTGTTGGGTACTTTGTCTCTGTAACAAGAAAGTAACTAACACTTAGTCACTTTCAAAGGCCTGTTAATACTATTACACTGGACATTGGGTTCCAAAATGTTCCAATTTTAGTGGGACACCAGCATTGAGACCATGGTATAGCCTACAGCTACAAAGGTAGACCCTGATTGGCTTATGCCAATTAGAACAGCCATGTTTCTGGCCCCAGTGGTGGGGTAGACGCTGTATACTTTTAAAAAATGTTCCAAAAAAGAGTCATGTGCCTTTAACAGAGCACATGCCCTAGCTGCCACAAGTGTTGACAGCTAGGTCCCCAAATGCTCTTTCTTTGCAACAAAGAGCACTTGCTGGCAGTAGCAGCCTCATCTGAAGGCAGCCCTCAGTGAATGACTACTGTGGATGGGTCCTAAAAGCCATGCTGTCTCTGGGTTACTCACTTTCCTAGTCACTGGGACAAACTATCGAACACCTGAAACTTAAAGGAGGAGAGGTTTACTGTGGATGGTGCCATGACCAGCTGACACCAAGGCAAAACAGCAAGGCAGAGGGGCACAGTGGAGGGAATGGGCTTACGTCTTGGCAGCAAGGAAACAGAGAGAGTAGGGAGGACCCAGGGAGGGAGCTATCCTGTGCCAGGTCCCGTGCCAGACCCCGCCTCCTAACAGCACATTCAGCTAGGGGCTCATCAGTGGACTGATCAGTGGCCTGGTAAGTACACAATCCGGGCACCAGCGGACTCAGTATCTGGTGAGGGTTTCATTCCTGGTTCTCAGTAACCTCACGTGGCAGGAAAAATATCTCTGGCAGGCATGTGGGCAGTAGCTGATTACACAGAGAGGCAGAAGAAGGGAAAGAAAATAATTGGGCATGAGACCATGAAGTGGGAAGGAGTTGAGTAAGCTCAGCAGCAGAGAGCAGCCTCAGTTAGGTGGGAAGAAAGGGTAAGAATGAGGTATGCAGAGACACTCTAGGGTGCTTTATGCATCGGGGTGAGTAGAGCCCTATTCAGCAAGCCCTTACTCAAAGAAAAGCCTTGTCATCAAAAGTGTGGTGATTAATTTTACAGTTAGGTAGGCCAACATTATGTGTTGAGCCTATCATATTTTATGCTCTCATATTTAAATAAAATTTTCAATTAAGAAACTGCTCATTTTAGTGCTTATCATATCAGAGGGTTTTTAATTATACCGCCATTGGATATATTATGATCTATTTGACTGTTGATTATTTCTGCTCTTTCACAAAACTAATAGTGCAGCAATTAGTAAGTTCGTATGCACACTTTGGTACAGGTATTGAAGTAAACATGTGCAGTTATAAACACAGAATTTCAGAATCAGAGAGAATCCATATTTCCATCAATAAACAAAAATTGCTAGAGTTGGTCTTGAAAGTATATACTAATTCTTGCTCTACTTATGACAAATCAAACTTGGCAAATTATTAATCAAATATATACTGTCCAATCAACAAGGTGGAGGGGGCTTAGGCAGGCGAAGAGGACCACAGTTTGATCCTCAGCACCACAAGATGTGCCAGCCCCACGCTCAGGAGAGCTGAGTCAGCAAAAAGAAGAAGAGGGAGAGAAAGAAACAAGGCAGAGAGAGTTTTTTTTTAATTTCCATGTCTTTATTCTTTTTTAGTGGAGAAGGGGTGTACCTAAAATTAAGCTCAGGACCTACAATTGCCAGGAAGGTGCTGTGCCACTGAGCTAAATCCCTGTCCCACTTCTTTAATTATTGAAGAGAATTTTTATTTTTCTCTTACCCATTTGTATGTTTTCTTTTATTAATTCTCAATTCCTATCGGTTTCTAATCCTTCTTATTAAGCGGTCTTTCTAGTCGATTGTAAGAGGGGGGCCAATGCATCAGCCATGGCACTGGCCAAGTGTTTAGGTCATCACATCTTGACAGCTGCAAGGGTGACTTTCTTGCTCTCCTAACTGTAATGGTAGCATTAAGAACCAGCCACCATTGTCTCCCCACTTCCTGAATAATATCTGTCACAGCAAAGTACTGTCACTGACTAGGCACACATACATTTATCCAAAGGAACTCTTTCCTTTTGAAGTAGCCATTGAAATGTTGATGAACCATGTATGTTAAGAAGCTGCACATTTTTTTTTCCTGAAGATTCTGTCATAAACCAGTAAGCTTTATTAGCATTGCCCTTGGAGCCCAGGGATAATACATACATAGGATTTGGACTAAAGCTACCAGCTAAACTCCCCAAAATAAAACAGAATCACTATTTTCCAAAATTTGCTTCTGGGTTAAATTATTAAAAGAGCTCATTTCCAGTTATGTAGAGATTCTGATTCAGGAGGTTTCAGGTTAGTTTGATTATGTCTAATAAGCACCCCAGAAGATTATAAATTTGGGAAACCCTAATGTAAGAGATTGGGTTAAACTCACTAGAAATGGACTACTATAAGACTTACAAAACACAGGAGTCCAATTAACTTAACTTATGTATATCCTTAAAACTAGACCATAACTGGGCCAGGGAGATAGCTCAGCAGGCTAAGTGCCTGCCTCGCAAGCTCAAGGACCCGAGTTCAATCCCCAGTATCACATGCCATGCCAACCTCAGGTGCACCGTGTGGGCCTGAAACCAGGGGTGGTGGCACATACCTGTAATCCCAGTGCTTGGGAGGCTGAGACAGGAGGATCACAACAAGTCTGAACTGTGTAGTGAAACCCTGTATCCAATAAATTAAAAAAAAACCACACACACAACTAGAATATAACTAAAGAAAACAAACTTAATTATTTATGCTAAAATCTATTTTTTTTTAAATTGTACTAATAGAAGTGTAAGTGTCTGACTCAGTGCCTGAATAACAGGCCACAATAAAAGAATAATAAAAATCAGAAAAATTCATCAGTCTTACTAAAATAAACAAATGAAGCTATAGGCCATCCAAGCAAATCTTCAGCTCCCCTTTGTTCATGGAGTTTTGTTAAGTTTAAGTCACGGCAGTTGCTAGAGTTAAGCATACCTCTGACCAGAATAACAAGTTTAAAATATAAAATCCATCTAGATGCAGATTTCCAATATAGATTACTTTTGAAATGATTTACTAATTTTAAGTAGATAAGTATTCACATTTAAGTCCTGCTTTTCAGGCTTATGGAATTCTGGACATACCTAAATGTGTCGCTTGGGGCAAGTGACTGAACTCTTGGGGCCTCTGTGTCCTGTCTATAAACTGAGCAGATTGGACTGGATCTGAATCTACATAATCTGCCAGCTCTCCTGTGAATCCCAGGTTCTTTCAGTTGAGCCCCCTCTTCTAAGCTCACAAGGGTCCTGGCTGCTGCTATTAGCTGGAATCCCACAACTTCACCTCTTTTAATGACCCAACTGGAGAAGGTGCGCAGAAGTTACCTGCTGCAAAAAAGCAGTTTCTGAGCCTTCTGCCTGTTTTTTGAAGGTCTTCTGGTCTTTATTCCAGCTATACACTCTGGTTTCAAATTATTCCTTCCAGGGGCCGGGGAGATGGCTCAGTACAATAAGCACTTCCCTGGCAAGCTCAAGGGCCTGAGTTCA
>NDGN011472395.1:0-13506 GCA_002564285.1 Tympanoctomys barrerae | reverse complement strand
CTTCTGTTTGGGGGTAGATTATCTGGCAAAACAGATTTTATGGTCTACAAAGCTTCGATTTGAAATTTGATGCCTTCCGGTGCTAAATCATTCTACTCAAACTTATCTCCTCATTTGTGCATTCAACAGCCTTGATTCAGAACCACATTATTCAGGGCTAGGGAGATAGCTCAGCGGTCTAAGCGCCTGCCTGGAAAGTGCAAGGACCAAGCTCCGATTCCCTGTACTGCATGCCCTACAGGCCCCGGAACACCTGTTGCGCTTTGTTAGCCTCCAAGCTGGGCATGGCAGCGCACGTCTATAATCCCAGTGTTAGGGAAACTGAGACCGGAGTATCACTATGAGTCCAAGCTGCATAGTGAGACCCTGTACCAAATAAATAAATAATTAAAAGAAAAGAAGACAAACTACATTATGGAGTGTTTTCCACTACATCTTATTGTCTACTACCTGCCTATTTTGCTTTCAGGGTTGTGAAAATGTCCTTCTAACTTGTGTCCAAATATGTCATTTGTACCTATCTTTCTTTTAAAAATTTATATTCACTTAACTGACAAATAATAATTGTGTGTATTTATTAGATATGATATTTTGGACTGTGTACATTGTACAAAGATTCAAGCTAGTATAACCATCATCTTACCAACTTTGGTTACTAAGGGGAAGTTCCAAGCTGATTGCCCTGGAGATACGCCTTAGCGACTGGGGCAGCAAATGTCGGCATGTTGGGTGGGACCTATAGGCCTGGCCTTGGGCCTAGGTCTCGTCGCCATCTCTTCCACTGTGCCCTGGTCCCTCTGTCTGCTGCCTGGCAGCCAGGAGGCTCTCCTCTGTCACACCCTTCCACCATGATGTCCCTGCCTTGGAGCCAGCTGACAATGGACTGAAGCCGTGAGCAAGGTAAAACGTGTAGGTATTGCACATAGCGCCTGGCCACCACGCAGCACATTCCGTGGCTAACGCTTATTCCCCCAATTTCAGACACCCTAGAAGCATCCACTTTCTTTTCCTTAATCTTTCTTCTTCCTCCACACCACCTCGGGCAACCACATTCCTACTGTCTCTGTGAGTGCATTTTTAGATTCCCTATACCAGTGGAATTATGTGGTATTTCTTTCCTTCAGCTGCTGGCTCATGTTTTTGACTGTTTTATGTCCTAAGGTTTAGTGTGTATATCCTTTCACTTAGCGTAAGTTGAACCCACGTTGCTGCAAATAGCAGACTTTTATTCATTAAGGTGAGCGAGCACCCCACTGTGTCTACCACCTTCTCTTTAGCCTTTCATCTGGTTTTGCTTACGCGTTATTTTGTGCTGCCAAATATTTGAACCCAGTATTGAACTGAAGGCTTTGCACATGCTAGACACACACTCTACAGCTGAGTTACTTCCCTAGCACCCATCCTTTTTTTTTTTTTTTTTTTTTTTTGAGGTAAAAGATTCATCATATTGTCCCACTAGTGTGAGAATCTGAAAGAGTAAATAAAATCTGAAAGGTACAATAGATACTATGAAAAGGAAAGAATTCGTTCAATGTGAAGGCAATACTGGGATGAGGAAAAGGACAAAAGAAAGAAGGAAAAAAAGATATTCTTATGTACATATGCAGGATAGTTTGGGTTTCTGCCTATTTCTTCTGGTCTTTTAAGGGTAGCAAATTAATGCTTAAATTTCTCCTTATTCTTTTTTTCCCTTTTTAATTTCTTATAACTTTTTATTATTGTTGTTTTGTTAACTCATTTTGCAAGTTCATATCTGGTAACCTAAACAACTAATTTAAAGTTAGCATCATGCAATACAGCAACCATTGTTGAAGTCCTATTACTTTATTTAATGAAATTTTATAATGTTTCTAATGGTTTTTCTTTTACTACTTTGTATTTGTTAACAAATGAAAATCAATTAATTAATTTTTAAAAAAAGTTCCCCTGAGATGCTTAGGCTGGCCTTGAACTCCTGGTCTTCCCTCCTCCACCTCCTGAGCAGCTGGATTGTAGGCCCGCACTACCTCACCAGCTGCTCCACTCATGTGTTGATGATAGACACTTAGATTGCTCCCATGCCTTGGCTCTTGTGAAAACTGGTGCAATGAATAGGGGTGAAGACATCTCCTAACATATTGGTCTCATTTCCTTTGGCTCTCCACCCAGAAGTGGAATCAGTAGATCGTATAGTGTTTCCAGTTTCAATTTTCCGAGGCGCTTCCACATTGATTTCCATCATGGTTGAATTAACTTACATTTCCACCAGAAAGGAACAACGGTTCCTTTACTCTACATCCTTGACAGCTCATGATACCTTTCTTTTTTCTGATAACTTGCGTTAGATCCAAGTGACATCTCAGGTTCATTTGAATTTGCATTTCCCCCATCATTAGTGATGCTGAGTATTTTTTCATACATCCACAGGCCTTCTTTATTTCTTCTGTTCAGCAATGTCCATTCAGGTACTTTGCTCACTTTCAACCAGGTTGCTGTTTCCTGGCTACAGGGTAGAGCTCCTCCTATATCCTGGACATGAGCTCTTTAGCAGATGCCTGGCTTGCAGGTGTTTTCTCTGTAGCATGGGGCATCTCCTTGCCCTGTTTGCCTTGCTGCCTCTCAAACACCTCCTTCTCTGTGGAGCTGCAGTTTGATTCTCTCTAATTAGATGACTTCCTCCTACCCTGCTTCCCAGTTTCCTCCATCAGTTGTGTGTAAATGTGCAACACTGTCTCCTTTTCTAAGGCTACCACTGTGGGTGCTTAACAAATCCATGAGGGTAGCAGCTCCTTCTCTCTCATTCGCAACACTCAGATTTGTTAACGGCACCCAAAACACTTGTTGATTTACATTTCATGACCTACATATTTCCAAGTTTTCAACTTTTTTGTACAGGTAAACATGAAACATAATATTTGATTACCCGACGTTTAAAATATCAGAGCTTTAGCTGTCTGAACCGTGCTCTCATGCTGAATGTTCTAATGCAAGAACAACATTTAGATTTTTATCTTAAAATATATGGAAAGCAGGATGAAAGATGAAATTGGTCTTCTGGTATTTTAACATCTAATTTATTTGTTCAGCATCTTGGTGAAAGAGAACTTTCCAGGTGTGTTGTTATTTTCATAGTTGCTGAGATACGCAACACCTACAAGTTAAGAGAGGAAAGAAAGGTTTATCTAGCTCAAAGCTTGTGGTGGTTTCAGTCCATAATCCGCTTGCTCCATGGAGGCAGGGTGGCTTCGCAGGGGGCAATCCTTCATGGCTAACAGAGACAGCAAAAGCCCCAGGAGACCTTAACGGCATCTTTTTATTCCCTTTCACCTTCTCCAGAGCACTGGAATTAGGGTGGCAGCAAACCAACCTTGAAGGATGGCCTAATCGCACCCCAACCCTGAAGGGCAGCATCACACGCCGTAGACCCTGCCACCTCTGAGAGAGCCCTATCACTGCATGAGGCTTCTGAGGGACATCTAGACACAACCCACAAGGCCAGATGAGAAAAGCTTGCCACTTCCGAGTTCCAGAATCTGAAATGATTAGAAATGAATTTTTTTCTAAATTGTACAGTATATGTTAGTGTGATTATTTAGGATAATTTGACCTTAAATTATCCCTGCCTTGAGAAGCCATCTTCAAAATTGTCAGGGTATATTGAGCATAGACTCGCTTTTCACATAAATTGATTGTCAAATAATAAAGTACATAGCCTTAGATTGCAAACTGACAAAGTTGCAGTGAGATCCGTGCTTGTGACCCGTATGTAGTTACCTCCCACTGGGCAGATAGCTCCTCCCCACGAATCCCGTGGCTTCCAGCACAGGGGCTGTGCCTTTCATTTCTGTTTGAATTGCATTGTGCTTCCGTGTGTGCAGAGCCCCAGTTATTGCTGACTTTCATCTTATAAAAAGAAACAGATTACCCATTAAAAGGCAAATCCTGCTTTTCAGAAAGTTGGATAAGATAGGGTTTTTTTTTCCTTTAAATAAAAATCCAGCTGGTTAAATTGAAGCCACTGAAATAAAGCTTAATTGGGGAATATTTTTTGGCCATGAGCCCACTATCTTTTCATATGATTGTAAATTGGATACAGTTTTATTCACTGGAAGCGCTTGTCCTTTTGTATTTTATTCCACCGAGACCAGTAAATAAGTGTTAATAGTCACATTGAGCTCAGTTAGCCAACTTCCTTCACTTAAATTACCTGTTTTGATTGTAGTACTGCCAGCCAACCATTTGCTCGTTGACATTTTTATTGAATAATTGTGCAAGAAACGTGTATATCTTCATATATTGTTTTGACCCTTCACTAATCCTCTCTGCCTGTCACTTGTTCTACCTGTAATATCGTCTTCTGCACCAAAGTGCGCCCTCTTATTCTCCTATGAAAGATGCCAACTTGTGTCCTTCAGGACTCTTGCTGAAGGACGTCATCGCTCCTCTTCAATGTGTATAAGCCAAGAGCACACAGAGGCCTCCCGTGATGAAGAGCTCTAGCTGGGAAACAACATGGCTTTGTGTTTCTTGAGGGAGTGGAGGACAAAACAAGTGAGTGTAAAAGTGTTTGAAAGCCATAAAGGCTTGCTTATCGAGGAGCCTGCCTTTTTACGCTGTGTGCTTTGTGCATGTGAAACATTTACTACCTAAAGCAGCCCTCCAGTAAGGCCGGCTCATGAGCCCTGCCTTTCCAATTGCATTTTCGGTCTGACTTAATGAACTGGAAGTCATGCTCCGAAGTTCACATTTCTCCATGAACCTCTTGAAGTGTTTATCTTTATGAAGTATTCGCATAATAAAGCATTTGTCATATATGAAGATGAAAGGATGGTCACACTGAAGATATGTTCGGTGGCAGAATCTAATGGGCATAGAGAGTAAGAATGGGCCAGGGTAGAGAGCTGACCCTGCTGGACAGTCTCCTGGACATGAACTCAAGGGTCTTCTTGGGTATCCTGGTGGAGATATCCATCAGATGGAACGATACACATATTCTTCTTAGAACACACACACACACACACACACACACAGACACACGAATAAATCTTGGTAGATATAAAACAAAAACTGGTTCTTCAAGTATTTAGTGACTTTCATCTGATAGTCTTATAAAAGCTTCATATGTATGAGCTCACCTAATTCACACAATATGACTGTTCTCTCTTTTCAGATTGAAAGCTAATCTGAAATTTAGAGAACCCTAACAATTTATTTAAAGCCAGGCGGACAGCTAGTGGTGGCATTGGCCTTCCACTCAGGCAGTCTCTGGTCTGCACTTTACCACTGTAGGGCGCCTTTTCTGTTTCCTCATAAGAATTACCAGCGTGGGGATGCTAAGGCCCGTCGCTGCAATCGGCCTGATCACTGGAGGAGTGAAAAGAGAGTCTCTCTGGCAGAAAGCCACTGAACACCCAGTGTGTGGGCCTTCCCTGAGGCCTTAAAGCTCCGCCTTCTCCTCTTGCAGTTCCTGAGCACCTACGTGTCTGTGCACCAGCCCTAAAACTTGGAAGCTTCTCCTTAACCCAATCTACCTTCTAAACCAAGCGAGAAGCAGCACCTTCAGGCCTGTCTTCTGACAAAGCAAGTGAGCTGGGCTTGTGCTTTTCACACAGAGCTCCTGTCTGCTAGCTTCAAGACAACCCATGGCCGGGACTTTCTTCTTCATTCCACTCTCTTTACAAGTGACCTCAAAACAGTGAAGCGGGCCACGTTCACATTTCTGCCTCCAAATCGCCTCATTTTCCCTCAAGTCTTCCCCCACTTTCATCTATCTATGCACGAAAATACTTCCCACCTCCTCTGCAAAACATGCTTACCTTTTCAGGTAGCCATTGTACGCCAACTTCTACTTAACTGCTTCTCCCTTCCTCCTGATAAATCACCAGGATTGCTCAACAGGCATCAGCGATTCTTGGGCAGATGCTACAGGAAGCAAATGTTTATCTGCTTTTCTAATTTCAAACTATCAGCAATGTGGTGTGTTCTAGTCCATCAAATGCTCAAGTTATTTGAGATACATACCCTATACCACACACCCATGCATGCGTGGCCAATTGTGTAGTATTAAAATTCAATAATAGCCTCAAGCCTAAGCTGTAGTGAAAATAATTTAATCTTTTGTTAATGATTCAGAGAGTACCTTAGGGTTTTGCAGAGTCTCGAGGTTATCATTATCATTGGGCTATGTATGTAGGGAAGTAATAAAGATTTCCAGTCCACAGATTATCAGATTGATCAACCTTCCCTTCGCAGCTTTCAGTCGCCTTAATTCGTCACTATATTGTGAGATCTTGAAAAGCCAGATCCATGCCTTCTATTTATTTTATATTTCATATAGGAGTTTGCATCAATAGGTACAAAATTCATATTTTATTATCTGCAGTAGACTTGGAGTTCACAGGAAGTCTCTCATTTTAATTTCCTTTCTCCCTTACTATATACGTCAACACTTCAGTAACTTTTCCATCCCATGGCTAGAAAAAATATAAGCACCGACCACTTTGCCCTCTGTTTCTGACTAGTGACTCGTAATCCTCTGAGTACACACCCATCAGTAGAGCAGAGGATGGAATCTAGCAAGTTTCATTAGTCACCAGTTACCTACTTACAGCACATAGGTGGGTCTGTGTCATACCCATGAAATGAAACCTGGCATACAGCTGGCTTGGGCAACAAATTGTGAACAGACGTGATGTTCTGATGCTCTACTCTCAAGCTCTCTCACTCCCTGAAACTAAAAGGTTATGTGGAATTGTCACAAATTGAAGTGGGAAGAAAAGTGAACCAGCCTGGAAAGCACCTGCCCCCTGACGGTCTCAACCCAAGAGCCAACAATACATAAGCAAAGAAACATAAAGACTTATGAAGAAATCAGTTAGGTGTGGAGTCCACTGTTCTTCCATTCATAATTTAGCATGAACTGACATGAATTACTCTATGAATGTCCTAAGATGCATTTTGTTCCATAAGTAGTGTGTTCCTTCAGGTCAGGGACCATTTCTTTATCCACAATATCTTGCCAATATAACTGTCAGATAGTATTTCTGAAATGAATGAATAAGTGAAAAATCAATAATCTTAATTTCCATGGAAAATTCAGTAATGTCCACTGGAACAGGTCTTTTATGCTACCATTTAGAATTAGCTTCTGGAATTAAGGGTACAGTGCCTTGTATCAGTTTTGTCAGTCTGAAAATTTACTTAAACCTGCAAAGAATCATAAGTTTCCCTTGATCGTGGGAACCTATACTAAACCTAACTTGTCTCCTGTGACCCACCTTGGCTGACCTCTTCCATCTTTTACCTGAAGCTATGTTCCATCTCATTTTCAAAGCTTTCATTTGTGCTCTTGCTTAGATTATTTTTGCCTCATACTAGCTTTGCATGGGAAGCCACTTTCTCGGCCCTCACCGCCATCTTGATGCACCAAACAAGCCACTAGAGCATCCCATGGGGAACATCCACACTCACTTCCTATGGAAATAGAAAAGGCAAATACACTTCACTCATTTGCTGAAGTTATAGATACACTTGTGTTTCCAAAACCTAAATTTCTCCAGGTGTGCAATTTTTCACTTCCTTATTAAATGATTCAAGGAGGACTGGAATGCTGGAGATGTGATGTAAGAAGCCTAAAATGTGAGCTAATGACGATCTGAGGTGATCTCTGCTCATCTCCTGGATAGCGGGGAAGATGTGCTAATGCAAAGGACCAGGGAAGGCCAGCGTGCTAGGCCAACAATAGCTGGCCTGTGTTTAGGACCACAGCATTATTCTGCTTCAAGCTAGAAGTTCCAAGAAGTGAAGCAACATTTAAGCATAGGAAGTAGATATTAAAAAGTAATATCATGTACTGAGAGTACAATGGAATGTGGAGTCTGATAAGCCTGTGCTTGGATTTCAAATCTACCTTGTGCTTGAAACTGCTTACACAAAGGGTGAAACTGTTCTAATGAGGTGAAATATTCTTTTGGAAATACTTTGCCTCAAACTCACATACACATACACATACACATACACATACACATAGCTAATTTCAGTTGGATTACAATACACATTTATATGGCATGTTTTTCCAAACAATTTTAGCATATATATGTTTTTCTCAGAGTTCTTGAATGTGTCTTAGTGTCAATGAATGCTTTCTTTCTTTTCATTAAATCCCAGTAGCAAAATTTCTGGGTCAAGTGTACATTTTGCTTTTTAGAAAACTGCCTTTTTTCAGAAGTGGCTTATTGTTTTTCATTCCTATCAAAATTGTATGAGTTTCAGTTACTATGTTCTCGCCAACACTTGTCATCAGCAGTCTTTCTAGTTTTGTTTATTTAGTAGGCTAACCGCTGTCATTCACTGTGTTTTAAATTTGTATTTCCATTATTCCTAATGACGCTGAGCATCATGTTTTTGGTTTCTTCATCATTGAGTGTTTTCATCTGAATGCTATCTGCTTTTACCATCTCTAGAGGTGAGCTCGCAAACTATTTCCACCTCCATTCCACAAATCCATCTNATCTCTAGAGGTGAGCTCGCAAACTATTTCCACTTCCATTCCACAAATCCGTCTCTCTTAGTCCAGAGACCCTAGTCCCAGGGGAAGCATAGTTCTAATGAAAGATACAGTCACATTTCCGTTAAAACTTGAATTTGATGGAGTCGGGAAGGCACGTTAGTTTCCTCATGCCAGCTAATCATTAGGAGAAGAGAGTCGTCAGCTAAACTGATTGATGCTGATTTTGGTGGGTGAACTCAATCTGCTACTACGAGTGAGGAACATCTGCTACCCTGAGGAGCGTCTTAATAATTCTATGTCCTATGGGGAAAGGTAATGTAAAGTTACAAAAAATCTAAAAACAGTGGACTATTAATGGCTCATCATTTTCTGGAAAATGTCCTGGGTCACCCCACCTGACAAGGAGCCGCTACTACCTGAGGTGCTGAGAATGAAGGGAATATGGAATGAGTAGTGGAAGAACATAGTTTTAAATATCAGCTTTAACTGTGTGGCTAATGATATAAAAAAGAGTACATAGTTATCAATGTCTTCTTTATATTGAAATCAACAAATATGTAGGCATATTAATCACTTTATTATGCCTTTTCTAATTTCCAAAAGGAATGCTCATGTTAGTGAACCTTACATCTCAGTACTTAAGTGCAAAAATACTCAAAGAAAAAGGCACTAGTGTTGCCAAAGATGCTGCAGAGAATTTGTCTCTTATTATGGAAGAAAGTTCCATACTGGAGAAGTAGGAAAATGGGTTGTGTACGGGCCCACACTGACAATGAGCAGACTGTGACAACTTAATCCTGGATGAATTTAGCTAAACTGGAACTAAGCATCTGAGACAACACTTCCCATGTACTTTCGGATTGGGATTGTCCATTTAACTGTGTATAGGATCTGGAAAGTGAGCATGAAGAAGCAGCATTTTAACATTCCAGGAGCTACTGGGTGACACCAGGCAATGTGGTTGCTCAGGTAAGTGTCTGTTGATCCACTAAGCCACTGTGCCGAAAGGAGCAGCACACTGAGCCCTAACTCCTCAAAGCACCCCAGGGCTCCTCCTCAGCATTGTCACACCCTAGCCCAATACATAGCACTTTGTCAGAAGCCACCTAATTCTCTAGAAGACTGTTGGCATCACCAAGGCTGGCACTAAGGATGGACAGGGGTTTCAGTTGGCCGTGTGTCCTGGCTTCTCTTTGATCCTCTGCTCCCATCCCATGTTCTTTTCCAGCCGCCAATTTACCAAAAGATTCCCCATACTTTCAGTATACTTCTGATTCTCTAGAAACCTGCTACTAATAGTATAAAATTTGAATTAATTCAATAGTCTGTGAAAGGCACCGCTTTATGATCAGAAAGAGACCTCACAAGTCTCTGATGTTATTCTGTCATTTGCAAGGTTGGCATGCATTTTATGTGTCACAATACCCATACCGGATGAAGAACGGATTTTGAAGGGAAGAATCAGAGGAGAGACTGCACGGGAGAATCCTTGATGTCTTATCCTAAGGATGACAGACATGGAGCAAGTGAAAAGTGCCACTTGAACAGAATGGCCACAGGGCATTCTTGGGCAATGATGAAGCACAGAAATCAAACCACTTAGTGCTATATAAATTAGTATCACATATTTACACAGTTAACACCAGCTAATAATACAGCATCCAATGACCATCTGAGATGTCCTTAAGAAATACAACTTGGGGCCAGCGAGATAGCACAGACAAGTGCCTGCTTAGGCAAGTGCAGGGACCATGGTTCAATCCCCAGCACTGTATACGGCCCCAGCCTCTCCCTCAGGGTGGGCTGAGCTGACCAGAGTCCGCACATGGTGGCACACACCTGCAATCCCAGTGCCGGGGAGGCTGAAAGCAGGAAGATCACTATGAGTCTGAGCTGTGTAATGAGATTCTATAACAACCAAATACAATTATTTTTAAAAAAGAAAGAAATACAACTCAAAGAAAAGTCTAAAGGGAAAAATATTTCTTCTCAAAAGCAGGTAGGACCTTTTCCTTAGGAAAAATAAAAATTGTATAGTGGTGTTTCTATTGTTTTTTCTCTGAACTTTTACATACTCTAAGGCATCTTTAAAATTAATTTTAGAAATAATTTCCATCTATATTTGCCTGAAATATTTGTTGAATAAATAAATGAATACATGAGGAAATTAATGAATGAAATAAAATTCAATGGACACTTCTAATAAAGATTCCTATATAAATCACATGGTTTATACTGTTGACTCTACATATCATCTCTTTTTTTTTTTTTTAAATTTATAATCATTGGAGACCAGGTTAGTTAATCTGCTTCTTTTAGTACAATGTACTCTAAAAAGTTTTCTAAAAATTATTTTTGACGCAAAGAATTTTGAACACTGAACTTTTCCCCCATATCTACAGTCTACATTCTTTCTTAGTCATATAATAGGGTTGTTTCAAGCCAACAGATTATTTTCATGAAGGTCAGTTCTAAGCACGGGTCTCTTAGAGTTCTGTAACCTATTCCTTTACAGAAGATAAAATATTTTATTGTGATGCTAGTCAGTGTACATAATAGTTGAATTTAAGAAAAAAACAAAGCATGGAGCTAGGTCATAGAGTCCACTCACGTGAACCCGTGCCTCATGGCAGTGATGTGTTCCACTGCGAAAATATCCTTATATGTTCCCAAACAACAGAATTTGAAAACATGAACTCTACCAAGAACAGTACATGACCATTCTTGATCCCACAGGCCTTAGTGATATTCATATTCCTATGAAATGGATGTCCATCTACTGACCTTTATGTGTTTGTCTTCCTTCGTAAACCTGTAGCACGCCCAAACCGAAGGCATATTGAGGCCTTTAAAAGAATTTTATTGCATATGCCTGGAGCCCAATGACTCATCACTGGTGCTGTGAAGTAGAAAATCTGTTTGTTTCCTGTTGTCTTTTGCCTTCCTTACAGACTCAGTAATATTGCCACCAACATGGTGAACTCAGTAACCTAGTAACTTCAGTACAAGCTTTTTGATGCTATTTAGATTATGATAATTTTTGAAAAGAAATGAGTGTTTGGGTACCATTGCTAGACCCGCAAAGAAAGCACAGCATCTTATTGCCTCGCAGGTAGATGTTGTATTGCAAGTGTTTGAACGCCTTTTGATATTGAGATGATTGAAGATCACAATAAAGAAGCATAAATTCTAAGAAATTATGTAGCTGTTGAAATGGAGTTGCCATTTTCTAAAGTATAACACCCATTTCTTGTCATGAAATTTTATTCAGGATGCTGAACTGCAAGCCACAGAGAATGAGGTATTGGCAAGGAGACGCCAGAGAAAGAACAACAAAGAGAAATCCTGACGGATTCCTTAACCGTAGAAGTCACTGGTGAACAATAAAACACTTTTAAGATTGCTTTAGAAATTAGGTCTTGACCTGACTTTTTGAAAAATAGCACAAAGTAAATTGAAAACATAAATGGATACATGTTTTAGAGAGAGGTTGGAAGAACTACCTTTCAGTATAATGAAGATGAAAATGTTTGTTCTATCAAACACCAGCATTAAAATTAATGACACCAACCCTAAAAGGGATGAACTATTCGATTTCTGGAGTATAGAACATATATTTGTGTCACTGGTACATGTACAAAGGGTGTGCCCTGAGTCCCGAAACAGTTGGACTACAAGGCGCCAGGCCAGGTGGGAGAGCACAGCGCCCTCCCAGAGGTGCCCATCTGCCCTGCCCAAGAGAGGACACAGTGGGGCTGCGGTGTGGCACGCCTGCGGCGGTATGCACAGGTGGCAGCGCTGGCCCTGACTGGCCGGTTAGTTTATCCCCAGGGCTCTGTGCTCCGCCTGGCTCCCTCTCTCCTGCCTCACACACCGATGATACCAGCCCCTGCTTCTTGGCCCTTGCCACCTCCTGCCTGGCTCGAGATTTATGAGTGTTTCTTCTGGCGCCAGCAGAATCTGCAGAGCCAGCAGGACGCAGAGCCCCCGGCGAGACTTCCGGCCTTCGCTCAGCACCCGCGACGCACCCTGCGCTGCACCAGGGCCAGCCGCTGCCCCATGGCCACTGCTCGGACCACGTCCGTATTTAATGTTCGCGCAGTTTCAGATTCTAGCCCAGAACAATGCCTGAGCTCTGGGAGCTCCTGGTCGTGCAGCGGCACAGTGACATCGGCATTTGCATGAATTCGACTGCTAAGGAAAGCACACAAATTAGAGAGAAAATAGTCGCAGTCGGCAAACAAATTCAGACACGTTACATCCTGATAATGCTCTGATCAGAGGGATAGATATTAAGCCTAAAAGTTGAAGCAAGCAAAAAGTTGCCCCGTGACACGATGACTACAAAGTTTATACTGTTTGAACTCTTCTGCATGGTTTTGCATTGTACAAAGCGCAGCTGCATTTATTTATTTCATAATAGCTCTAGGGATGGTGAGTCTGCCCGGGACGCTGCCACGTGGAACTGCGCTGATCAAGTCACAGAACTACCCTGAGCTACACACGGTCTCTACATCTCTGAGGGGGCAAGTATACATGCGCACAGAGTTGCCTTAGATAGCGAAGATTACACTCATAAACAAGCACGCAATTGCACTCACCGAGGTAGCTACTGCTATGAGACTCTACTTCCTGTCCATATACACGCCTACCGGAATCAGTTTAAAAATCACTCACGGCTGTGCGTGCGGCAAGAGACACTATGCCTGGTGATACTAAAGAACCATTTCAACCTAAGGACCGCCCCCCCCCCGACCCCCTGCTGCACAGGGACTCCGTCTCACGGGCCCGCGTCTCCCGCTCTGAGCTCCTGAATCTCTCAGTGCTCCAGCTGCTAAGGAAGGTTTTCAGAAGCCTGCTCTCCCAGTTCCGAGGAACAAAGCACAGGGAAACAGGAAACGGGGTGATTTCCACATCCTCGGTACAGTCTATGAATAATACATGGTTCTTAAAATACAGTATTGTCCCTTCCAATGTGTCCAACTCCATTGATGTGTCCTTGATGTAGAAAGATCCCA
>NDGN011472394.1:0-11821 GCA_002564285.1 Tympanoctomys barrerae | reverse complement strand
ATTTAGGAGCCACACATCATACCAATGTCGGGGAGAACTACACATTCTACTAATATAATGATTCTAGTAAGTTAATAAATAAGTAACTGAGTTAGTACGTGAATAAAATCAAAGTGATACAGTCAGAGGGCCATGACAGCCAGAAATGATGTGTGGCCGGTGGCCTTAGAAAAGGCCTCAAAGATATTATTTTCCCCTTTTAAATACTGCAGTTCAGCTTTTTCTGTCTGCTGATAGGTGTTATGTTTTCTTAAAATATCTCTACACAGAGCTTCATGGTGTTCTTAGGTACGTGGAAAATCCCAGTGATAAACACCTGGACCCAACGCGGAAGTCTCCAGAAAGCTGTCTTGTCAGTAGCCACCTACCAGCAGGCAATAAACAACACGTCAGATAGTATGTGATGCTCTGGGGGCTGTTGCCGCCTCATCTTTCGAGGCTTTTCCTGCTTACTGACTTCTCAGGAGTGTAATACTGACCCAGCTGTGAGAGCTGAGTTGGGGGCATGGGTTACTGAGGAAGAGAAAAGTACCAAGACAGAACTACAGGGCCGACTTTACTGCCCTTGCAGGGGCTGATTATTTATGCTGCTCAGCTTCTGACTGCTTACAACCTAAAGTTAACTGAAGTTAATTATTTCAGGTGGTTTTAATAAAACACTTTTGAGGGCCAGCCTGATAGCTCAGTGACTAAACTACCTGCTTAGATAGTGTGCAGCGGCCCAGCCCCCGGGGAACCCTCAGAGGGGATTGAGACTGGGCTTGGTGGCACGTGCCTGTAATCCCAGCACTTAGGAGGCTGAATACAGGAGGATCACTACAAGTCCGATCTCGGTAGTGAGAACATGTACACCCTGTAGACCCTGTTCTAAATACAGGAAAAAAAAATTGGGTCCATTCTAGGCATAAGTCTTCCCTCTAACAACAAGAAAAATTAGAGTTACTTTCAACCCCTTAACTTGTACCTGCATTCTCAATGTTCCTTCTTCGCTAAATAACCACCCCTTCCCTTTTGCCCAAGTATCAGCAAGCTCAGCTGTTCATAGATTTTGATTAACATTTCTCTTACTAACTTGAAATTTTCTTCTTTCCCAAAATTCTCCCAGGGAATATTCTTTTCTTCATCCACTTCAAATCACATCAGAGAACAACTTTTGTGTTCTTTACTTATTCTATTCATCCTGTTCTCACTCTAAGATGCCACTAATTAGCATCTACGTACATACATATAGAGCAAGCTAGCATTACAGCTTTCTTTATGGCAAGAAGTACAATCATAATACATTAAGAGCCCGAAATTGAGGCTGTTAGTCTCACAGTTACTGACTAGTCTTATGTGGAAGAGTCAGTGGAGGGAAAGAATATAGGCAAGGTGTTGAAGCCACTGAGAAAGTCATTTGTTATGGTTTAAGCGTGAAGCACTCCACAGAGATTCATCTGTGGCGAGCTTGATCCCAAATGCAATAATGTGTTAGGTTCAGAAGTTTATCACTGGAATTTTCAAAATACTACAAAAGGCACCAGGGAAGCTCCTAACTGCCAGTTTTAAAGAGAGACAGCTCCAATCAGCACACTTGGAAAACTGAGCCATAAGAAGGGGGAAGGCGAGAACCAGCTGAGTTTATGGCTAAATGGGATCGGGGAGGCTGGTCAGCCGGAGCAAGAGGGCCCTGAGGGCAGCTTGGGAGGGTGCCTTGTCCCAGCCCCTTTTTCTCTCCCAGATTCTCTCACCCTCTTTGCTTCCTGGCGGCTCTGTGTGAGGAGATTTCCTCTCCACAATGGCTTTGCCTTGCCACAGGCCCCAAGCAGTGGAGCAAACCACCTGTGGAAAAGGTTCGTGAGACAAAACAAAACTTCCATTCTTTAAGTTGTTTCTCTTAGATATTTGGTCACCACCAGAAAAAGCCAACTAATTACTCATTCATTAATTCATTAATTCATTCATTCATTTAACACTGTGTACTAAGTACTGCCCTAAGAACTAAAAAGAGCATCTTGAAAGCCCAATAGACTCCCTAAAGGAGCTGTTAAAACCAGTAGAAAGCTATAATGCTGAGATGGATATGGAAAGGTCATGAACACGCTGATTACCCAGAATTGTTTCATACCTCATTTATAAATAGACCAAACCCTACACTGTACCTCTTAAGTTTGTGCAGGTACTATGTGCCGTGAAGAAGTAAGCTGGGCATGGTGGTACACACATACAGTTCCACCACTCGGGGAGACTAAGGTGAATCCCAAATCTGAGCCCAGCCTGGACATCTTAGTCATACATCAAAACCAAAACAAAACAGAAACCTGAATAAATAAATAAGTAGCTCTGTGCAGAGGCCCTGGGCTCAATCCCCAGTACCACAAATAAATACATACTTTCTAAAATATAGGACTTCAGATTGTCGGAGGTGATGAAACTGGGCATAGTCTCTTCAGAAAACTAAAGAAGGGAATGATGGAAGCATTGTAGGGTCTGGGTTTGGTGTACAAAAAACTGGCCAGCTTCCCTTCTCTCTGAGAAAGGCAGATAGATAAGTGTAGATAGGTCTAGAAGTAATATAATAGAAATGAGGTGACATAGGGAGGGGTCATTATACTTAATGACAAAGACATTAAGAGGGACAGTGCAACGTCAGGGAAGGTTCCTTCACGATGGGGAGGCTGGAGTACCAGGGAGGAGGGTACCATGAGTAATGCAAAGCACAAGCTATGAAGAACTCACCAGGACTGGCAGCCCTCAGGAGACAGAGCACCCGATTGCTAAACCAAGTCTGGTATCAGGGAAGGAAAGCCTGCGCTCTTCCTGCTGGGAGTGAAGAGGAGGCTGTGAAGCCCATCATTATTAAAATCCTGGGCCCCATGTGCAAAGGAAGTGGCCCCACTACACCATCACCCACTATGTAAGGAATTTCACCTCGGTAAGCCTCAGTATCGCTGGGACTGAAAACAGACAAAATATTGTACCAACCATATTTAACTTAAATGAGGAAAATAAATTGTGTCTGTTCAGTATATAGCAGAACGTCTGGCTCTTAGCAAATATCAGTAAAGGTACAGGTGAGCTGGTGGGGAATGGACATCTGAAAGTCTCTAATCTGGAAGAGGTAGAGGATACTAAGGACAGACAGAGGACACTCCAGAGACTTAGAAGAGGGGTGCAAATGGGTAAGTGAATTAAGGAATGATGAGACCAAAGTATTTTGTTTTAAGCACTAGCTCTGGGAGTAAAAACTCTTTTAAAGCTCTTATTCATGTCTCACCTGAGTTTCAACCTAGTTATCCTCGTTCTGCCACAAATACCTTTCTCCTCCCCTCTCCCGACACTATAAAAACCACAATTGCTTTAGGATGGGAGACAGAGTTAGGAGAGAGAAGTTACGGGACTAACTGGTGAGGTGTTTGCTGCCACTAAACACTGAATGCACCTCACTCGGTAGCTCAGCTCTTCCCTGGAAATACAATGCTCTGTTGAAGCAAGGAAAGTGACAGCCACATTCTACCTCTCAGACTGGTCCTTGCACCTGACACTCTAGGAATTCCTGGTTAGATATTTATTCCTGGAACTTACTCTTCCCTCTATCACATGGACCACAGAGTCGAGAATTGCCCTCCTTTGAATTGACATTTTGCTTTCTCCTTTTTATGCATTTTAGAATCTTGTTGTATATATATAAATATATATATATATATATATAAATATATATATATATATATATATAGCCTTAAAAATACTTTTCATCACCTTTCTGAAAAATTTCCTAACTATGTAATTAAGAATATGTCCCTTGAGGGCCAGCCAAACAGCTCAGTGGACTAAAGTGCCTGCAAGCAGGTGCAGGGGCCAGGGGTTTGATCCCCAGGCCTGCCATGCCAGCCCTGCCCTCAGGGCATGCTGAGATGGCAGTTGAGACTGGGCATGGTGGTGCACGTCTGCAATCCCAGCTCTTGGGAGGCTATAAGTAGGCGGATCATTATGAGTCCAATTTAATAGTGAGACCCTAAACTAAATTTTTAATTTAATAGTGAGACCCTGTAGGCCCTTCCCTAAAAATACAACAACAACAACAAAAAGAATATGTCTCTTGATTTTTTAATAAGACCAATCTTAAGGAGAAGAAATGTAGTGTTTTAATTAATTTCATTATTTTTTCCTTGTTCAATAATACAGTTTAGTTTTTCAAGGCATTGCTGCTCACCAATTAGGAATCTTTCTCCACCCAAGCGAGTCCCTGACTTCATGGTGTCCTCTCTGAGGACGTTACCAGAATTTGGAGGTACTGATGCCACTGGGGCACAAGTAACTGGCTCCCTTCACTTGTTCATTTTCAAGGCAGAAAGCTAGCACTGTTTGCATTTGCCCTAAATCAATGGACTTATCTTTGCTTCTGTTCAGTTATCTTTCCCAGCAGCAATAGGATTCTTTAGCTCTAAAGCTTAGTGCGTAGAAGGACACACCACCCTGGTCTGCTGCTTACTTAATTTCAAAAAAAAAAATCCATTTTCTAATCACTTTACCTTGGACCCCAGGAGGTCTTTCTTTCTTCCTACCTTTTGTAATTTGTCACATTTACATTTTTCATGGATTGACTATTCGGATAAAAGGGTTGTAGTTATAGATCAATCATCATCAATTATAGTACCAAGTAATTGAGATGACCCATCTTTTATATTTCATTTAAAAGACCAGCTTATTTTAGATACAACGAATTATCCAAGTAGAATCTAGTTAGGCTTGGTAAGAAGCAATAAACATTTAGAAACAAATGACTTAAAAAGTTTAAAAAGTATCCTGTAAGGCCAGTTCTATACTTAGAAATAACTTTAACTGCATATGAAAATTTTGTGATCCTGAAATACCAAAAGAAAAAAAATTCTAAGTCTTGTGTGTCAATCACTTTCTTAGCATCAGCCACCACCACCCAACAAGTAAGATAAGCAAGATTATTTAAGTTGCCATTAACTTATCTATTTGACTTGGTCTGGCCAACTTTAAGGCTGAGGCAGAAAAGAGATAGGGAATAGACATGAAAGGAAAGATAGAAATGCAGGTGGGGAATTTATAGTATGTGCCCTCCCCAACACCTCTGCATCATCTGCATGCTGTTCTTGTACTTAAACAGGAAGTGGGACCTGGATTCCCCTTGTCCCTGCTTAGAGTTACACACTGAACCTGCCCCAGCAAGCAGCGTCCCATCAGATATCTCCATTGCTTTCAAAAACTACTGGTATTTTTCAGATAGTCTATCAAGAGATAAATTTGGGGGGGAGGGAGTGAGAGAAGAAGGGAGGGAAAAGAGAGAGAGAGAGAGAGAGAGAGAGATTGATTTAGGTACAGGAAAAGAAATGGGAGGTCGTTTCCAAAGATCATGACAGTGAATTTTTCGCCTTTATATTTTATTTCCCCTGATGCCAGCACTTAATGAAATTCATTTTTTAAAAATGTATACTGCTTTGTTCCTGAAATAGTACAAAAGACACCAGAGTAGTTGAAAGACCACATTCTTCGAAGGCCCATTTTTGTGACCTTGGGCAAGTTTTCACTTTTTCTGGGTGTCTTGGCTTTCTGTGTGAACCTACATGCAGTGTCAGCAGGAAGACTTTGTGCTTTGCAATACGCACCTTGCAGGGGCTTTGTTAGTTGCTTGTTTTGTGTTGGAGGGGCTAAGAACTGTATGATAAGACTGGAAAGCTGAATCTTTATTTATTTAATGACTTGCCATCTACAATTGGTTAAATGTTTTAAGTGTAGTTTTTAAAGATTCTGTCAGGGGGCCAGTGAGATAGCTCAGTGGTCTGAAGTGCCTGCTTAGGCAAGCTTAGGCAGCCACAGGGGACTGCAGTTCAATTGCTGGCACCACAATCCATGACAGCCATGTCCTTAGGGCAGGATCAGTTGGGAAAAAAAAGATTCTATCAAAGTTTTCCTTGGAATTCTGATCATGTTCTTTTTCTATGTTTTGGCCTTCTGGTATTTGGAAGCTACAAATTTATTTATGATGAGTAGACAGGGAAATTTAAGGTTACTATACAGGGTAAGGTAAGACGAATGCAAGCTTTGCAAGTGGATTTGAATCTACTTTGACCTTCAGCAAGTTACTTAATGGCTAATACTTACTAATCATTAGTGAAATCATGCTGTTAAAGGGATTAGAGATATAATGTATGGATACAGCATATATGTAGACATAATTTACATATCTATGGCACAGACTACAGAGAAGAGGCTGAATGTAAGTGCTATTACTAATCCAATGATGATGATGATGATGATGATGATGTTGATGATGATGATGATGATGATTTATTTTATAGATGTGGAATTCTAGACCATTGAGAGCTTAATGTCAGCATTTTTCTTTAAAGCAATATATTCACAGAACTTGGGTTAGAACTCTACCATCATACTCAGGGCTCTTTCTAATATAACATTATTTGGGAGGATGTTTCATAATTGCCTATTTGTAGTACATATTGATTGCTGTTATTGTGGTGAGTTGGTATATATACATAATATATCTTAGTTCTTTCTTCTTTCTCTTTTGTTTTGTTTTTCATCCCCTACTCCCTCCATCCCTGCTCATCCAACTGGTGATTCCTTTCCCACTTGCAAAACTCTATTGTCATGATTTTTCCCATCCCTTTCTCTCCCCCTCCTCCCATCTTTTGTTCTCTCATCCATAAATATTGCATGGTTTCTCTTATGAGAGAGACAGAGAGAGGCAAGAGAGAGAGAGAGAGAGAGAGAGAGAGAGAGAGAGGAGAGAGAATTGAGAACAACATAAAGAAATAGATCTATCTCAATATAACTTATTATTGCTCAGTCTTTTACCACAAGTCTTAGACTTATGAACATTCAAGTTTCAAACTTCTACAGATAGGATTGGACCCTGCCTTATGAATGTTCACAGATGCAAACAAATCACAGAGGTAGCTCGTGGGTCTGCCAGTCATTGTCACAGCGGTGCTGCTGTGTGCTTATTGCATAGTGTGCTAGTGCAGTACAGTTGGGGACTTAACTGTGTCTGTATGAGTGTGTTTGATTTTCTTAATGCTTTACATTGTATATTTATGTAACAGAAGTATAAGACTCACTTTGTCAGACTTAATGAGTAAGTCCACTTTATAAACATCCTCCTGGAGCAAATGAACTTATTTGGCAAGTCAGGGACTCACTATATTCCATATTTCCTTCTTGGTTTCTAGACCAAAATACAGAATTACAACACCACTAGTCTCTCACAAGTCTCTTTCTTGGCAGCTGAACTCCTGTATACAAACCCACAAAATGTCTTTCCACTTAATATTTTTCCTAGTCATTTGCTAAATGTACTAATAGTACTAGATTCCTATACATTTGAGGTGGGTTGTAGCACTTGTGCAGGTCTTAATGCATACAGAAGTGCTTTCCCATTCTTGAAGACAAAAAAAAAAAAAAAATAGTGTGAAACCAAAATTAAAATTTTATTTAGAAGAAAAAATTTGAATATTGATTATTCTGACTTGTTCTAACATCATGATCATCTCTCCAAACATCCTTGGAATTCCTGAGATCGCTGGACAGAAGAGTGACTGTCAGAGCAGTTTTGCTGTGTCTTGGGGAGTGTGATTCTCCAAGAGGTTCCAGTGGCCTCAACAGCACTGTGAAGTCTCTCCCATGGTCACCTTGAAACTCCCCCAAATCTGCCCATCCCTGCAAGGTCCTGCGGGTCCCACTTCTGGATCAGCCTTGGGCTGCTTTCCATGCTATTCCTTCCTCATGGCTGCAATTAGACATTGTACTGGTATTATGCGACAGACCAGGTGTCAGGGGCTCGGGCATAAGGTCTGATTTGATTATTTGTGATGATTATTGTCTAATTAGGCGAAGCACATAAAATTTCTCTATGGCAAAAAAGAGTATTAGCACCAAAAGCATTCCTAGGCAGTAGTGACTCCTCTTGTAGAACTCCATTATCATTCAGATTTTGGCTCTGTGGGCTGCAGGGGTAGCTCAGCAGTCTATGTGCCTGCCTAGGCACGCGCAAGGACCTGGGTTTGATCACCAGTACTTCATGCTCTGCCAGCCCCTCCCGAAGACTGGCATGGTGGGTCACACCTGTAATCCCAGTGCTGGCGAGGCTTAAACAGGAGGATCACTATGAGTCCAAGCTTCATAGGGACACCCTGTACAAAATTTTAAAAGAGATTCTGGCTCTGCTTTTTACCTTGCTTCCTGGGCCTTCCTCACCATCTTGTGAGAAAGCTCTATGAGTCAACAGCAGTTTTCCCAGCCTTGATCCGTCATTCCAAATGCCTTCTTACTTAAGAATGCATTCACTTCTTGATATGTATTCACAGGCCAGGAATTTTCTTAAAGTGTAGAAGGAAAAGAAGATTAAGACTTTGAGGTTGAATAAATCTAGGTTCAAATCCTGGCTCTATCACTCACCTATTAAAGATTACTTGTTCTTAGGCAGCTAAGTTATTACCACCATAGAACACTTTCCAATCTTTACTGATCCAGTATTGAGTTGGGTGGTTTAAATAGATTGTTTAATTTGTTCTTCCCTCAGATTTTGGCTGTTTGTATGCTGAGATCTAAGCCAAAGCTGTTGCATGCTGGGCCGGCACCCCACCCCTGAAGTACAACCTGACACCCTCTTTATTTTGACTTTTAATTTTCTGTCCTATAAATGAAGTTCAAAAATTCCTATTTCAATGTGAAGAAGTAATAATTACCTTCAGGATGGAGAAAGTACTACTGTCTAAGCATGTGAATGTGAAAGAGACAGATATATAGTGGAGAGGGGAATCTATTATAGAAATGTATTTGACAGAAATTGTGAAAGAAAGGAAAGTCTGTTGGAAATGGTACCCAATTTGATCTCTGAGATCAAGGGCAAATGAGGAGAAAGGCCAATGACATAACTATAAGCAAGGTGTGGGGAGAATTCTAGAATTGGCTCATATCGTGCGACAGATAATAGACGAAAGAAACAGTGCTGTCTTGAGGGGCCCTTTCTGCTGAGACTATCATGGTGACAAGCTCTCAGTCACTTTACTTATTTTTCTCCTTTATGTGTTCGTAAGCATTAAGTATACAAATTGTTGCCTACATTTATAGAAACATTTCATTACAGGAGGTAAAAGAGAAAGTTTTTTTTTTCTGATTTACGTTGAGGCAATCATGACTCGTGGAGAAAGGTGGGCACAATCTTTTCATGGTGGCCACCATACAGTTAATTTTCTATCAGGATCTGGAAGATTTATAAGATATTTTCCATGTTCAATTTAATTCATAATACTATGTTGTAGGACTGACTCCTTTTAGCCAGCCAAGAGAGTTAACACTGATTTCAGCATTTGCTGCTTGTGATAGCAACTCCTATTGATTCCTTGAGCCTTTTTATATGACCTGATATAAATATTGATAATCATGTCACTGGAAAGAGTAATACAAAGATGGCTTTTCTGAAGCTCCACACTGAATTTTGTGCTTAATTGATTGGCCTGCTGGCCCTGCCGTCTCTTGACCTCTACAAGAGCCAGCAAGATTGATGATTTCAACTGCCTTTCATGGTGCACTGAAGCATTCAGATCTATCTTTTGTTACTGGGGAAACACTAAGTTCTTATGTAGCACATTACTTAGATGGACTTGGGTGCTGATGAGTTGGGAGGCAGGCAAAGGCCCAATTGGAAGACAATGTCTGCAGATCAAAGGAGCCACTGAGACAGCGAGTTCATAAAATGTGAATACAAGTCCAGGGGAGGATTGATGATTATAGAAGCAGAAAGCCAATCAAGTTAAAGATTCATTCCAGTAACAAGTTTGATCCTCTCTCTGAGACCCAGGCCTCTGCGAAGGTTCTCCAGCTTTTCAAGGTCTACACAAGAGAAGAACAAAGCCATCAAGGATGCCCTCATTCCGGAAAGCCGGCTGCAAGATGACATGAATCAGAGGTCAGCAACTACCACTGAGAGTTCATCGCATTCGACCCCATGAAGAATAGGGCTCACACAGTGGTTCTGCAGGAGTGCTTCGGCATCACTGACACCATGAGCCCTAATGAATGGGACGACTCAGAATTATTGGGTCATTTCCTCACATAGTAAGCAAGGCTGAAGCTTATGTTTTAAATTGGCTGTTTAAAATTACACATACTAATGACAGGAATCAGGAGATTGGAGGATATATTAACTAGTTTAACCTTGAAACTTGAAACCATATTTCAAGAGCATCAAAATATTAAGAGCATGTTTTGGAAAAAGATTGGCCTTGCTTCACCTCCTATGTTTCCAATGGCATCAAAATTCTTTTAATAACTTTAGAAGTAGGTAGGAGAGCATGGTATAAGAAGGAGAAAGAATATACAACTTAACCAAATCAAAATAAAGTAGGGTTGAATGGTAAAAATTCTATCTCTCACTCTCTCCCTCTCTTTGTTACACACACATACACACACACATGCACACACACACAATTATTAATTCAGTCTCTCACAAGATATAGTTTGCTTCTCCACATAATTTAGTAAATAAACTGCCTCAATTTGGTTACTGATTTTCATCTTGGAAAAGACTCTATAGACAACTTAGTTCCTTTTGATTCTTGTTTGTTTGTGTGTTTGCTTTTTGCATTACCTTCATCATAGTCCATATTCCTAGACCCTCACAAACTAGACTGGAGATTTGGGAAATCACAACATGCAATAAATCTATCTGTAGTTCTCATCCTCTACAACAATCAGGAGGTTGCAACTGCCTAATCTTTTCAAGAGAGTGTTGCTACTTTGACCCAGGCAAATGAGAAATAAAACAACAATACCAACCAGCAGTTTCAAGTACCCTTCTGCTGCATAATAACTCAGCAGTAGGCTCCACTAATGGTGTTTATGAGCTGCCAGGCTGGGATTGGCCCTTAAGTGAGCAGGCATTTGCCCAGTGGGCTTCTTCTGTGTGTGGGGCCTTTTTGGAAGCCAGGGGCCCTTTCCAGTGATTGTCAGCAGAAGCCATCTCTGCAGGCCAAGGCCTTTTGCAATGAGCTAACTGTGCTCAATTATTGTTTTAAGGCCCATGCTGCATTTGAAATAGCTTAGGATACCAATATAATAACATAGAAATTGCCATGTAGGACATAATAAGAGATCATGACTGCAGCTTTTTGTAAAAATTATTGATTGATTGATTTGATAGCATTAATGAAAAACAAACAAGACAAAAACAAATACTTCACACGTTTTCTAAAGATGGTTGTATCCTAAATTCAAATGGCACAATCAAGTATTATAGTAACCATCAACTGTTAGTCCAGGTATGAATGTGGAAGTAGGTGATATGTAAAGAAAAGAAGTAGGAACCACAGGGTGATAGCTGAATAGAGAGAACCACAGGTTAGACCATCCAAGTTATCTTTTGATACTAAAATGATCTGAAGTGTTCAGAAGCTCTACATAAAGAGAGATCTGTCATCCCAATATACTTTAGGTTTCACTTGACGCCCACAAGCTGAAACTTCCTCTTTGGGGTATGTGTTTTTATTTATTCCATCAAAGAAAATGACTAAATTTGGAAATTAACATCAAGGATACCTGTTTGGACCTGTAGCTTTAGCTCTCTGAACATTTCTGGCATCAAGTTCTACCAAGAGAGACTTCTGAGACTGCTGCCTCTGTTTACTAGGACAGGGCTCTGCCCCCCTGCTCAGGAGTGTTAAGCTAAATTGCTCATTTATGTCTAGTTCACATAAAAGATAATTTCAAGGGCAAAGAATATAAGAGACAGGCCCTGGCAAGGTGTCAAGGAATTTCAGTCAATTTCCCAGTTCTTGTTCCTTGTGGAAGAATT
>NDGN011472392.1:0-14492 GCA_002564285.1 Tympanoctomys barrerae | reverse complement strand
CGGCCGGGCCGCCGCCGGGTGCCGAGCGCAGCGCCGGGGACGCCGGGGACTGCGGGCCACGCCAGGCGCTCGGCCCGAGAAGTTGGGCGGCCTCCGCCGCGGCCTCGGCGAGCGGGAGAGCAACACGTTTAGTTTGAACTTTGCAGCTCCGTCCCAGAGCACACACTCACGCACGCACACGCGCGGCCAGCCTGTCGCGGGCGGCGAGCGGCTCCGGCGGCGCTCTGGCCGCGTCTTTCTCTCTCCCGCGCTCTTATTGGCGCGGAGGTTATTGTTTTATTTATTTATTTCCTCCTCCCGGCTCCTTCCCTCCGCCCCGCGCTCCCTCGCGCCCTCCTCCTCCTCCTGCTCCTCCTCCCGGCCGGCGCGATCCGCTGCGGCGTTGCGGGGCGAGCGGGTCCGGGCGCCGGCGGGGCGGGGCGCGGGCCCCGGAGGACCCGGGGCTCCCTGCAGGGGCGGGCGGCGAGGGGTCGGGGCAGAGCCGCGCGCCGCCTGCCGGGGAGGAGCGCCCACCGCGCCGGACCTGCGCCGGGCTGCGGCTCCGGAGACGGCCGCCTCTGCGCCCCGCTCCTCCGCTGCGGAGCCCTGCTGCGCCCCGCGACCCCGGGGACGCGGAGAGGCTTGGCGCCGCCGTAGCCACCGTGGAAGCGAGTTTGCTTTTTTGTTTTTTATTTTATTTATCGTGTTTTAAGCTGCACGCAGTTAGGCTCCTCAGACTCTCCAGAAGGCGCTGCATCCCGGCGTGGCGCGGCGCGGCGCCCCGAGATTAGGCGGGCTTCTCCCCTTCGGGAGATGGAGGAAGGGTGCACAGCACAGTCTCGGGCGCTGCCGAGGCGCTGGCGCTGCTCCCTTCGCCTGCGGGCTTCAGGCTGGCGGTGCCTCGCCGCCCTCTTTGGCCCTCAAACTGGGTTCCTAAAGGACCACTGACCACTGCCGCCGGTGTCGTTCATTTTTGGTTGTCCTGTTCCCAAACCTGCGGAAGAAGCGACCTTAGGGAAGCCACCTTCCCCACCCTAGACTACCTGGGAGCAGAGCTGTAGAGAGCCCAGTGGCGGTTCCTGAAAATCTTCCTTCCACTTCTGACCCTACTTCCGAGTGGCTCTTGTTTTCTAGCAAACCCTTTTCAGGATTCCCGTTAGGTAAATCCAGTTGGCAATTATCTATCTATCTATCTATCTATCTATGTATCTACATTTTCTATTGGATGGTTTTCTGGGTTTTTCCCCCGTTTGGGGAGTTTATTTTTGTTATAGACTCCTGATCTTAACTCACTAGAAAGGGGGAAATAGAAAAGGGAGTAATTATAGAATAGACCTTGTAAATACAATCCTAAACCAACATCATCTCAAACGACAGGACGCCAAGCTCACCTCTTGTATTTCGACACGGGTATCCTTTCCTCAGCATTTTGCTCCCGAGAGCGCTAAAGTCTTCGGCTTAATTTTATGAAAATTCCAGTTACAGAAACGGTGAAATAGAGTGATTACCGTTTTCTCTTACAGTAGGTGCACATATACCCTATAAGCCATATATTTATTTTCTTTTAGGTACAACGCTATCTTCTAATTACCCTGAAATGTATCCATTAGACATCAATTCCTCAGTGTTTTCAATCCCCTGGTAAGTGTAGAGATATTCCTTAAATAGCTGGTATTTTCCTTCCTAATTCACATTTTCATTGACATTCCCAGTAAGCCCCCCAGAGGTCAGATGAGGAACAGGTGAGATCTTTCTGAAACAGGAGAAGATAGGGGTTAAAAAGAAAAAAGAAAAAAAGAAAAAATGTTTGTTCTATCAGCCTGTTGTGCGTGTGCTCTTGCTCCAGTTTCACGTGCACTTGAGGTCTTCAAAGAGGAAATGCCCACGCGTGGACCTCCAGCAACATGCTCGCACAGCCTGCTGGTTAATAATGGGCAAGGGAGCCACCCGGGATTGAATTTAAGACACTCTTCCAAAGGGAAGATTCCAGAGATGCATCCAAAGGTAGCAAGTTCATTGGTCGCTGAGTGGGGGGCAGGAAGGTCTGCCAGTTTCTAATGTCATCTGTGCCGATGAAATAATACAATCTTTGCTCAGAAATCGGTAAGGACTAATTTTATACCCAGGATTTTGGAGCCATAATTCTTCCCTTTTCCTGAGGAGGTGGATTTCAACACAGGAAAGGGTTGACCCCTACCTGACCTTGACATTTTGGCTGAGTTTCTCATAAAACTTTGCTTGGTGGGTGAATCCACTCCTTGCCCTAGCTCCCCTCATGGCCTCCACTTACCCTCACTGTGCTGCTGAACTCCATAGTGTACAGGGAGGTGCTCTTTGCACTATGGGGACTACATTCAGTTTGACCTTGAAAATCTAGATTTGGTCTTCAGAATTACGTTGACTCCGTAAGCACCAAACATCGTAGCCCTAAGATACTAAATAGAAAAATGATTAAAACACAAATTGATTTAATCATAACAAAATTCAAAGTTATGAGACCTCTATTATCTATAGACATACGTGTTTCTATGATTTTTCTTCCTTTTTATTTATTTATTTATTAATTTGTTATAGAGCATTAATTCAAAGAGAAAACAATATTAAACATTACATGTTATCCATGAGTAACAAAGTTTTAAGAGATTATTTTTGGAAACACCAAAATATTCTTTCAACTGTATAAACATCTATAACATTAGCTATACTTATTTAAAATATTAAATATTTTTGTCATCAGCAAGAAAAATGGAAAGGATATAAAGGCAAAAGAAGATTATAGGAAAGGAAAAATCTGGCCAGCAGACCAGTCTGTTAGTGTGGGGTGGAGGTAGCTTGCTAAAAGACATGGAAAATATGGAGAGAGAAATTAGTGAAAGGCTTTCATTTCTGTAAATATATATATATATATGTATATATATATACATATATATATATATATATATAAAGTTTATTTGTAAAGTTCTGCTTAAGACTTCAAGAAAATTTGCCCAGACAAATGGGTTGTTGTGTAGCCTTAATAGAAACCCATCTCAATGGCATGAAACTAAACTAATAATCCTCACTTTCATATTTAAGAAATTCACTTTTCTACATACCCATATATCCACAAACAATTATATTTAATGCAAAAGTTTTAGCCAATTTTTTTAGAAAAACACCTGGATTATAACTCTTAAATAAAAATGCATAGAAGTGGTCAAGTTTTGTTCAGAAGTTATTTTCCCCCTTTGATATGCATAGTGATGTTCACTATTTTAATACTAAAGTATTTAAGTTTTAGAAAATACAAAAGTTATTTAAAGATGTACTACTTAAATGTTTAATCCCTTGTTTAATCTCAGGTTCTTTAGCATTGATCGTTACTGAAATTTCTCTAATATAATCTCTAATACCATGCAGTCATCTCCAGCACGTGCTTGCACACTACGTTGCACGCGCTCTCTGTCTGGCTCGTCCATGCTCCTCACACCTGTTAGAGTTGAGAATGAAGTTTCTTCATCCCCCTACCTCATGCACCTACCTCCAGCATCATTGCGACCTCAGCTTCATTTATTTGTTCTTTTTCTTACCTATGATTATTTCAGTAACTACACTCAAAAATTTGTAGACAAGACCAGGGAGATTCTGAACAAGATCTTCAATTATATTATCAATAGAAAACAAAAGAAGGGCAGTGTGTTAGCTGTGAGGGATGCTAAGGTTCTGCAAATCTGAGGAATGAGAAGTAAATTTTACAGAAGGGCCAATTGCTTTGTCTGTCTGTCTTGGTGAAGACAAATAGAAGACTATGCATGGAGTGACTGTTCTTAATCGTGCGGATCTGCTACCACGAGTACAATCATCCTTGGAGGTCATTAAGCCCAGCTCTTCACTCCTGCCCACCAGTCTCTCCCCCTCTTCCTATCTCACAGGCTCCCCTTTTTGGATTCCTTATTATAGTTTGTGACTTCTTCTTTATATTAGTATGAGGGCTGGTCACTCTGTCTCCACTCTCCTTCTTCCTCAGATCCTCCTTCCACATTAACTCTTACTCATCTTCCACCTCCACACACAGTCACCTAATTAAGACTACAAGAACCTCCTTGATGGGTTGTGAGACTTGTTTGTCCTCATAACTATACTTTCACAGCAGAGTAGAAGATGACTTGCAATTTCATGCACCTGAGATAAGTCATATATATATATATATATATATATATATATATATATATATTCTTAAGTACTAGACTATGAACTGTATAAGACTTTTAATTGTATCTTCAGAAGTTAGTGAAATGCCCGAATATATAATAGAGGCCAAAAATTACATAGCTTTTAAATAAATACAACCGTTGATGTAATTCAGAAGAACTGTAGCTAGCATAGTGAAGTACTGAACAAGCTGGATATGATAGGGCAAAGGAAACTTACTTTTATCTAATTTGATTGCATTTTTATAATAATTATAAAATCCCTAGTATTTTCCAGATATGTTGCGATATCTTCATAAACAAGATGCTTTTTTCATTGCAACTCTGTAGTAATGTCTTTCTACAGTAACACAATGAAATGGGATATTCGAAAAAGAATATGAAATAATAGCATTCTGATTTTCTAAACAAATGAATCTTTATTCTTTTTTGCCATTTTTTGTTTACCATCTGATCTTTTCTACAAATAAAATATTTAACTGTACTCATTTACTTTTTGTGTGTTTAATATAAAATTGGAAAAATTGATATTACTATTCATATGGAGTGGATGAATGAGAGTGGGAAGTCTAAATCCAATTAAAATAATATAAAATAAGAATTACTGAACTAATATTATGTTATTAGAGCATTTTTAAAATGAGGATTAACATATCACTTCTGATCTCAGACGGGTCCATGAAAGTGACACAAGATAGATGATGATAGAAAGTGATAGAGTAGAATATAGCACGAAATGCGCCTGATGTCGCAGGAAGAGGTCAATAAGAAAGAAGTCATTTCCATTAGGTTAAAGTGCAAAGGCGTGAGTTTCAAAGTTATGTAAGTTATGAAAATATTATCCTGGTAAGATACTGTTTCCTAAACTGTGGCATGTCCTTTGCTATCTGCATTTCACCATCTGGCTTAGGGAGACCAGTATATTTGGAAATACCTTAGCATTATGCGCTACTGAAATTTATCTTTTGTGGTGATATTGTTGGCTTTACAACTTAAAAGCGTTAGGAGCGTATTTTTGTTGTTGATGAAGACATATAACAACCCCGAACAAGGTTTCAAATATAATTTACAAACAAATTCTGAATGTTCACACGTCAAGGGAGAGATGTATAGACTTTGAAAACTTATTTACATTTTGTCATTTTTGATATGGAGTTCCTGAAATGTATTTTGAATACTATATTTATCAAGATGTTATATAAACATTATTTTCCTTCATATGTGCTGATGTTGCATTTTATTTAGCAATAAATAAATCTAATTTTAAAATGTTTCCCTTTGTTATTCAGAGACTAATATTATTTATCTTAGGAGCTGAAAAAATCTCTTTTGAAAAGGTGAAATTCATCAAGCTTTTTGGGGAAAACTTATTTAAATATTACTTTTAACAGGAATTCCTACTGAAATAAATTTAAAACAAGAGTTTTGATCATTGCCAATGGGAAGAATTCAACCTCAGTGCAAACTGGGAATCCTGAATTGATCTTTGCATTCCAGAGCTCTCCTTTACATCTTCAACTATGAAGTGAATTCTATTTTAATGTATTGTACAAGAAAACAAAACCCAAGAAGGCTGGATGTAGGCCAAAGAAGCAGGTAAATAGAAACTTTATTATATACAGAAAAGATATCTTAATCTATTTTGGACACTATGACAAATGCAACCAAATAGATAGCTTTCTAAAAAAGCAGACATTTATTACATGTTGTTGTGGAGTTTGGAAAATTCCAAATCCAAGTGTCCACAAATGAATTGTCTGGTTAGGATTGCTTTCTCACAGTTGACACCCATTAAGTCCTTACTAGTTGGCACAAGTTGCCATCTTGGTCCTCCCGAGGAAGAAGAGGCAAAGGAGCTCCTTTGAGCCTCCTTTGTCAGGTGATCATTCCTGGTCATGAAGATTCTGCCTTCAAGTTGTCATCATCTTCTCAATGTGCCCCAGTTGAATTCCATGGCCCTGGGTATTCTATTTCAGCCTAGGAATTTGATGAGGAACACACATATTTGGAACATAATATTTATAAAGAAAGCAAACATTCAAATTATCTGGGGCTAGGACAAGAACACTGTAAATATAGAACTCTTTTCAGGTACATAATTTAAGTGGGTTGAATATTGTTTAAATTATAAATCATATACAACATGCATTCTATATTTTAAATATCTTAATTTAGTTAAAGATTTAGCAGCATTACATACATTCACATAAGAAAACTATCACCACTGCCTTTTCCCATAAGTTGCCCATTTTCCCAAAGTTCTATTGGTTGGGATTCTATTGCATACCTTCCCATGCCCTCCTACCCCTTGTGGGTACTACCCACCATTCCATTGTATCTATAAATGCAACTACTGTAAGATCATCAGGTAAGTGGATTCATATAGCATCATTTTCTAAGTGGTCCATTTCACTGACTATAATGTTTTCAAGGCTCATCCATAATTCAACATATTCTCACAATTTCTTTCCTTTTTATGATTTATTAGTATTCCTTATTGCTATATCACACATTTTGTTTGTTCATTGATCCAATGATAGGCATGTAGATTGTTCTCATGTTCTGGCTATTGAGAATGTTGTTGCCATGAACGTAGATAACTATTTCATTCCCTAGTTTCAGAGTTTTTGCTATAAACTCAAAGTAGATTTATGTGGTAATTCTTTTTACTTTTTGAGAAAATATGTTATTGTTTTCCTTAGAAGGTATACCATTTTACATTTTCAACAACGTCACATTAGAATAACAATGTATTTATATTATGATCATCAATGATTATTTTCAGTATTGTCTAATAATCATACAAAAGGATGTGAAATGGTATCTCATTGTAATTATAATTAACATTTCTCTAATTATTAGTGATTTCGAACATCATTTCATGTGCTTATTGGCCATTTGTATAATTTCTTCAGAAAGATATCTGTCTCATTTTTTCTCACTTCTCAGATACAATATAAAGCATTCAAAGCTAAAAGAGGAAAGGTTTATTGAATTAATTCACAGTTTGTAGAGGGTTTATTCTATAATAAGCTGTCTCCAAGGCTGGGTGCTTTAGGAGAAGGACATCACAAAGGGAAACCATCCAAGGCACCCCCTTCTGCCTCTTTTATGCTTTACTAGGATTCTAGAATTAGGGCGGAACCAAACAAATCAGGGGAGTGATTCAGTAATCACATACTCTTAATCCCAACATCACATACTAGATTCAAACACCTCTGAAACAGTTCCATCTAAGAATGCTTGGAGCTTAGGCTGGACATGTAGACACAAATCTCAACAATATCTATTCAAGTCCCTTACTTTCCTTTATTCTTTTCTTTTCTTTTTTCTTTTTTTTATGCAGGGTCTCACTTAGCAGCTCGGAGTTTTAGTGATTCTCCTGTTTTCAGCTTCCCCACTGCTGTGATCACAAGTGTGCACCACCACACCCAGCCTTGGTTGCTGGCTCAGCATGCCTGGGGACAGGGCCCTGTACAGCAGGTGGTGCCATGGATCAAACCCCAGCCCCTGTGCTTGCCTAAGCAGGAGCTTAGTCCGCTGAGCTATCTCACCAGCCATCCTTCACTCATTTCTAAGTTGAGTTTCTAGAGTTTTTCTGTTTGTTGATGGTTTGTGTTAAGATATAAAAGGTTTTTCATAAGTTCTAAGCAGTAAATTTTTACTTCTACATAATGTGTGATTTTTTTTTCTGTGTCATTGTTGCTCTTTTACTCTATCCATGTTGCTTGATTTAGTTTCTAAATATTTCTATTTTGATGTTATTCAAAGAATTTTAAATTGTTTTTCTGAAATAAGAATACAGTAAAAAAAAAAAAAACAAGATGAACAAAGTGTCAAACATTTAAGTATGGGCAGGTCAGTAACTCTGAACTTTTTCTTTGCTTCTGACTTTAATATTGCTAGTTGAATGCATTTGTTGCACATTTTCCATGGTTTGTGTTTTAATACCAGTTGTCCTGTGGTTCACCCACTCTATTATAACAGTAGATAAATCACATCAGAAACAACTTGAGATGTGCTGCATTGTGCAGTAAATAACACTTGCTTAATTGAAGTTAAAAATTCTCTTTATTTTTACTTTCCAGGAGAGAAGAAATAAACAAATTCAATGAATGCTTGTAGATTTTTTTTCCTAAATAATTTCATTATTCTTGTTAGAAAGAAAATAGTAAATTTCTCTGTAGGAATCAAAACTGGAAATGGTGCAACAGGAGAGTTGCTCCAGGGGCAGGTGCTCAGGCTGCAAAGCCAGGGAAAACATGTTTTGTGCACACTGAGTTGCCTAAAGCTTTCAGTAACCCAGAGAAATCAAGTTTTCATATTACATAGGGAAATCTCAAATCAGGAAGTCTGTATTCCTCTGAAATCTCATACAAAGTTTCTGGCATTAATAGATGGAATAGGTGTTATTTAGATTTTTTGAATCTCAGCGTGTGGAAACTTAAACTTCTTTTTATCTAACCACTAGTGACTGTATGCAGATCTGGCTTGCTGAACAGAGCGCACTCATTTCTCTTTGCTCTAAAACCAGTATCTCTACTGCTGTCCAATGGAAACGGTAAACTACATTAATGTACATTTTCTTTTTGTAGTGTTTTCCATTGTCAGACACGAAAGCCTTTTTTCTTAAATGATTGGATCAATGGTTGACCGTTTGGAAGCTTGTATTTAAGGAAATCTTTAAAAAGAATGAAGCTCACAATCATAATATCCTCAGAAATCATCCTCGAAGATCATGGCACCAACTGTCAATCCAGTGGAAACTGACAGGTAACAACAAAGACCATGAAAGTTGCTTGTAAACTGCTTTGAATTGGACCAGGTTACTTGTTCAATAGACAGAACAGAGCACTTTTTACAAACAAAATGAAATGCAGTTTTATAAAGCCATCTGAATCTTTTCTTAACTGCTTTCTTTAAACATACATAGTAAAAACTGTCATGTGAATTTTATTGAGCTTCAAGGTCATTTAGGAGAAAGTGGTAAGCATAACAATGACTGACACCAGGGCTTTGCACATAAGGCAGATGTTTGCCTATCAAATGGATATGTGTGAAAACAGAGGCTCAGAGATCCATTGTCTGTCATTACTATTTTTAATATTTGGAATGAAAATTTAATGTAATTAATGTAGTATTCACATTTTATTTCTATTTTCAACTAAGAACATATATATGTATATATATACATAGTAATAATGTCTTTATGACATTATGACTATTTTTATTTGCAGTGAATAAGAGAGAGAAATTGAGGTAATAATCTACTGTTCCTTCAACTCATTTGTAATTACCTACGAATACACTATAAAAGATCATCCCATATTTTATGCTCCTAACAAGTATATATTAAATATTTGTATGTGTAATCAATGCAGAATGGGCCTTTACATTAGATGATAGCTCTGTATGTATATACATTAAAATAATACAGAGTCACAAGCTGCACTTTCCATGAGTCTATAATATATGCTCAGTTCTAATCAAAACAATTGCCCGTAACAAAAAATTGTTAAAGATATTATTTTAAGTTTATAATTATTCAATTATATGTGCTCATAAGGACAAGAAACTTCTGTTTTCACCTAGTTACATTTACATGCCTGTCTTATTAAATTTTGCATCATGAGACTTAATTATATGTATTAAAGCACAGTACTGTTGTCTGAAATTTTCTTATGCAGACATGTTGGGATACAGAATTTGTACATACTGGTGAAGTTCAGTTATAATGTATGAGAATAACTTACTTTAATTAAAGGATAACTTTGAAAGATTTTCTCCAAGTAAATGGATAATTAGAATTGCCAACAAATTTGTAAATATTATACTACTTGAACTGACTAATTGGTCTACCATGTTGATGGATATGAATACTATACGTAATTTTGAAGATTTTTTGCTTTAAAAAAATCTTCACTGAAGAAGGTAAAATCTCCTTAAGTGAAATAACAAACACTACATAATATATTTTGTATTAAGGGAACATAATCTAATAGTTCTTAAAAATAAAAGAATTGCTGCAGGAGCCACCCAGATAGCTCAGCAGACTGAAGTGCCCACTCAGGCAGGCTCAGTGACCAGGGTTCCCAGGCAGGCAGTGCTAGCCCCGCCCCCTCTGACTTGCTGAGGTGAGTGATTCTGGGCGTGGTGGTGCATGCCTGTAATGTCAGTGTTTAAGAGGCTGAAAACAGGAGGATCATGACCATTGTGATCTGTGTAGTGAGCCCCTGTAGACCCTGTACTAAATACATTTAAAAAAAGAAAAAAAGGATTGGTGTAGTAGTCTAGATTAGTCACAAAGCTCCAGAATATTTCTGATTAATAAAATGTTTGAGTTAATTAGCATAGCTTATCTGTCAATTATCTACCATTTTTATAAAAATGTATTAGCATAATTTTCATTTAAGTGAGGTATAGTAACTTTTCTAAGATTGGATACTACATTGGAAAGACATTTCTATAATTATGTAATTAAAATTACAGAAATTCACAATCTGCACTTACAGTATTTCTGCAATACAATCACAGCTACTTTCCAGCAAAATTTATTGATGCTTTTAATTATAAATTGAGTTTTATTATGTTATACAATTATTTAGCATTAAAACTGCACAGAGAAATAAATCAGAGAGAGAGAGAGAGAGAAAGAGAGAAAGAGAGAACATATCAAATGCTGGCAAAATACATATAACAAATTTTTTTGAAATCTTGATAATCTAAGAGGTAAGAGTAATACTCATTATAATTTAATGTTAATTTACTTTTGTATTTGTTCAGACATCATTCATCTTTGAAAGTTCGATTGTATTGTTTAGAGTATAAATTGTCCTTTTATGCCAATTATTATCTTTTAGCTAGATTGTTAATGTTCCATAGTTATATTTGTCAGCCCTTTTTGTATTAGACTTGGATTATGTTGAATTCTTAACCTCATAAATATTTTGCTTTTCAAAAAAAGTCACACCATTTTTTTGTTTTGATTTGGTTTTTTGGCCATTATGTCAGACATGGGAAACACTTGTTCCAAATGTTATATAATTCTCCCAATTTTACTTGTTCAGTGTTCATTTTGTTCCACTTCAATGTGATTATGTTATGAGGGGTTATTAACCCAATTTACCTTTTTATTTTGTGCCCAGAATTTTCCTACTAATTTGAAGAGGGATTTAAATTGTGTTATCTGTTTGCCTGTTTTTGTATTACTAGCCAGTTGGATTGATCTGTCTTTTTATACACCATTATTTCCTAGTTTTAATTATTATTTTGTCATGATAATGAATTGTAATTTGTTCTGTAGCCTGAAATAAATAATACTTTTCTATTCTAATCCCATGTCCAAGTCATATGCTTTTTCTGAGCTTCTAGAAGTAAATGTACCTCTATACAATGAGTTCTGGGACATTACTAAGGCCCAGAAGAGTTCTGGCATGGGGCCTCTCTCCTGAGGGTCAGAACAACACGAGAAGAAATGAATCAGAGATCGAGGGAAATGCCTGGTAAATGCAGATTCTTGGAAGAGCTTGTAAGCATAGATTGTTAACCCCACAGGCAAGATCAATACTGGCCTCGTGTTAGCCTGCTGAGTTTCTACTATTATCAAAAGAACAAAAAAATAGTGGCAAGCACGTCGTTAGCTGAATCCTGAACATATTTAGTAGCCAGGTGTAGAGCAGTTTCCTCTAGTTGTACCAAACAGAGACTGTCTTATGTCCAGCCACACTATTTTATCACCTTTGTAACTGCTTACCCTAAGTGGAAACTCAGATCTGCACTGAGTCCCAATTCACTGAAAAATAACACAGCCACATGTTGGCGAGGATTCACACTAGTTTCTTAAGTTGTTAGAGCAAATTATAGCAAGATCAATTGTTTAAAATGACAAACAAAACAATACAAAACAATTTGTATTCTTTTACAATGATGAGCCTTAAAAATTTTAAATGGTTGTATAAGGGGTATGAACAAAGAGGGCGCAGAGCTGTACTGCAAGCCCTTAGCAAGCCGAGGGTCCATTCTGCACTTTTGTTCCTTTCCAGTTTCAAGATACCAATTGCATTTCTTGAGTTATTTAAAATGAGACATTTTCAGATTTATCTTTTACTCATCTCCTGGCTCCCTGCACTGATCTTCCCCCACGCTTCTGTCTACACACCCTCTTTGCCTCTGTTCTTGTCACATCTACCTGTAACTCCTCCATCTCTCTTTGAAGGAAAATAAGGACCATTGACAGTCATCAAGCATCCACTAATAACACAGGGTACTCTCTACATATGAAGATATAATTAATTAATTCATTAATTCGTACTGGGAATTGAACTCAATCTTGTGCTTCCTAGGCAGGCACTTATGCCACTGAACTATCTCTCCAGCCCCTGAAGACCTTTAATCACATACACAAATTCCATTTTCTCTGCCTATAACAGCACATTCACAGATTTTTAGGATTGAGATGGGGTCATCTTCTGACACTGGGGCATTTTTCAGCCTATCACAGCATTCCACATACCAGCAAAGGAACTTCAATTACAAAATTAGCATTCTCAAACCTCAAAATGTAGTTAAATGGTCCAGTGTCCTCTAGCACACAAGAAGCCTTGAGTTGCATCTCCAGCACACAAACAAAAAGAAAATAAAATATTCCTACAGAAATATAGTTCTAGAGATGGGAGATGGAAATGTAAAAATGGAAGCATTGGAGGAATCTCAGGAGCAGTAGATATGCATACATCACACACACACACACACACACACACACACATGCACACACTCACACATAAACCATTTTTCCAATTAAAAAATTAAGTCAGATATTTGGAAATAGAGACAAACCTGCTGGGGACCCAACTCAACCCTAGAAGAGCAAAGACAAAATTAGAAAGTGGTATAATTTTGAAGGAAAATCAAAGAACTCCGGGACGTATCCAGGAAGTCCATAATAAAAGTGATAGGCATTCCAAAAAGATAAAATGGAGCAGATGGAAGAAAGACAATAATTAAATAGCAGATAATAATTCATCTGTAATGAAAAAAAGACTTGCATCTGTAGACTGAAAAGCCTCACTGAGTTCCAGGCTGAATTGATGAGAAAAGACACATACTTGGCATAGCGTAGAAACCTCCTGAAAGCTAAGGACAAACATAGAAATTGCTCAAGCAGCAGATGAAAATACAAATTTTTACAGCAAGAAAACAGGTCTTTTGAAATGACCTATGTCATATGCATCTTAATCTATGACCAAAGAAACAGAAAGTGACAATACATTGTGAAAAAGCAGAACTTATATTTTATCAAAGGAAAATTTTTGATTCATGGGAATTAGGTCAAACCAGCAAATACTAGGAAAGTGGGAGATGAAATTAGCTCACTGACCCCAATCACTGATAATTGATGATCATAGTATCCCAGTATTTAGACAGCTTGAATTCTCTATTTGCATCACTCTTCTAATGATAACAACCAGTCCAAAGGCTTTAAATGGTATCTTAATGCTAATTATACTCAAAGTAGTATCGAACTTGGAACCTTCTCCTACATTGCAGACTTATGATCTTCTTGGATTACCTTCCTAAGGTAATTAGGAAGAAACAATCCTAAGAAAACAGCCAGAATATATGAAATAATGGTGTTAAATCTTGTAGAGACAGGCAAAGAAAAATAATGATACCTGTCTATGGGAAATGAACCAAGGGATCCCTATGATTACACAAGTCACTTCTTACAGAAAGGCTTTTTGCTGCCTATCAGGACAACACTTAGACAAGTTGAGAAGAGAAAATGAAGAATCCAGGGAAACCACGGAAGCTGGGTTTATAGTGTTACAATAGCGCACTAAAGGGATTAGAGGCCTACACAGAACACACTGAGATTTAGAGAGGGCTTTAAGCTGAGTTGGGTCAACAGTGGCCTGTAAAGTAACCACCTGAGAAGGATGAAAGTGTCAGAGACAACCAGACAGGCAGTAGAGCAGGGCTGGGAATAGCACTAGCCTGCTTGAGCCAAATTGGAAACTTTCTAATCATCCTGCATTTAGAAAATAATCAGACTGGTTTTATCACAGTAGTGGGTAAATATTGACCTGAGAAGAAAAAGAGGATTGATTAAATCCGATGAGATGCACCTAAAAGCAAGACTGAGAACAATTTCACTGTTTCCAGCTACTATAACTATACCCCAGAAAGAAAAGAGTTCAGTTTTAGTTATATAAATAAAAACTATTTAATAAAACTTATAATGCCATGCATGAACATAGCATAAATGTTATAGTTTGTGTATAGGTGTCCCCCCCAAAGCCTCATGCAGTCTTGGGGCAGCTTCTG
>NDGN011472390.1:0-13968 GCA_002564285.1 Tympanoctomys barrerae | reverse complement strand
AGGAAGTACTGTACCTCCATGGTATGCTGTGTTTTTCCTGAGCAAATGTTCATCTATTCAACCAGACTGTGTGGCATTTGCTCATATTCAACAACTGTGGAAATCTGGAACAAGTTTTCTTCTCCTTTCTTTAAAAGTGTTTAATTCCTTTACATATGCCAGACACAACTTATGTATAAGTTAAAAGGAAATTTTCTGTGTAATAAATTTACTATTTGACCTGACTATGATAATGATAGCAAATTTTTCATCAGGAAATCAACATGTCTACAACCATTAAACTTGTGTGTATTTGTTAACTTTCGTTGGATGAAAAATATGATTTCAGTGTACATTGTGATTCAAGCTAGATATAATGAACTTTTACTCGGGAAATGTAGAATATGAATTTTCATGAAGTACTTTTTTTTTCTCATGAAGCACTTTTGTAGTCTTTGCCTTGGATAGGTGAAATGGAACATTTTAAATCTAACTTATCAAATGATTAGTTTCACTCTTTTCATTATACTAGCTAGGCAAATAAAAATAGTACAGCTGTCTGAATTTGATGTTCACAGACTTAATTACAGGCAACAAAGCATTCTGATCCTATTTAATAAGATTGCCTTTAAATAACTGTTTTAATGAAAAGATCACAATAGTGGTTTAATGTTTACTAAGTACTAGACATATTTCCTTAAAAGATACAGTAAAAAAAGAAAAGCTAAATTATGTTACTTATAACAGTTCAAATAAAACTACTGTTTTCCAAAGGTTCAATCTGTATTTGCCATCCAGAATAGTAATACTGGCTATGCATAATATGGAGTCATGATATCAGAGAACAAATTTCAATAAGGGATGGGGGAAAGGGTGTCCAGAAACCAATTGTCTTAGGAAATATCTACTCAATCAAATCTATTAAAAGTTACAGGGACTTACAATTAACCTTTCACCTTTTTAGGGAAGTCCTTCAAATGGGGTCATGCAGCCACTTCTTGAATCCCCTCTATTCCAAGAAACAAACAGATCAAATGCCAAAGCCATCGCGCCACCCGGATGTGGTCACCACAGAAGAGCACAGCCAATGCTGTTCTTCAGCACTAAAGGAAACGATCTGGTCCTTGGTACTGAAAAGGTGATTATGTTGTCTTGCTCCCTATATAGAAATGTGAAGATGGCATTCATGCTAATACAGAGTGCTATGCTCAACAGTGGCAGTTTGGCTGCCGAAAGATTCAAATAGTGGCGTTTACTTACTTGAAGTCTCCCCAGCCTGGTCTGTGTTTTCAGTTTTGTAAGCTCAGAGACTCCATTTCACCACAGTTTCAGAGTAAATTAGCACCATTACAAGGACCCATGTCAACTAAGCTCATGAAAGGTAAGGTGTAAGCCTGGAATGATAAATTATTTCAAAAGAGGAATTTTTTTCTGGGAACTTTAGTGACATTTGTTTCAACTTAATTAGAGATTCCCCCATAAAGAGCACTGGGATGGACCTGCTGCCAATACTTGCTGTTCCCAGGGGGGTTTTATTACTCAAAGTCTTCAGAATTTTCCTTGTTGAAATTCATTTAAGAGAATAGTTCAGAAGTCAGCAGGGCCATTACGTATTGACCTTATAGCTAAGTTTTCAGAATATGATCGTATCTAAATATTTGGAATTGAAGAGTTTGAAGACTGTCACCATGGTCCTCAAAAACAGTCTACACCATGTCTTCATTGGATTTTATTCTCACTAATATCATACAATCTAAAACATGCTTTAAAGTAGACATCAGTACTTTCAGATAATAGCTTAAACATTAAAGAAAGTGAAATTCAATGCTAATATATCTGCTAGCTTTTTATTTTAAAATGAGAATTTTCCTTATAAAATCAAATGTATAAGGATATTTTAGCATTTTTCTTGGTGATACATTTTTTAAACAAGTTATGGCCTTTTCTCAGACTGGCATTTTTCTTTTTTCAGTACGTTTTTTGTGTAATTATGTAGATTACCACAGACTTTAAAAATACCTATTGAGGAGCTTTGAGAATAATATTCTTACTTGTTGTGGCATAGGATATGTTCTTTTCTGGATAGTCTTACTTTAATGAACTCAATTTCCCATAGTTTTAAGTACCTAAGGAAGCTGGCGAATACGACCAGTAATAATTTAATAGATTTATGATGAATAAATTAACCAAAACAGAGACTTCTATGCATCCTTCTGAGGCCCATCTCAAAAGTCACTTCCCCTGTGAGAGATGCTCTGATTTCTGACATCACCCACACCGCCGCATTCCTTTCTGCTTTTGCTTGTTTAAGCCTGGCTGTGAGCTCACAGCTGGCTGTGCTTTCGGAGCGTGAGCATCCCTGGGTTCTTTCCCGTACTCTGCTTTGGACTGATGCACAATAAAGCATGCATAGCAGTGTGCCATGTACTTTTCCTTTAGTATGTACATATACGGACATAACAAAATGACATCCTTGAGCTTATCCATTGTAAAATTAAAGCTGAAGTGGGAACAGCTTTGGGAAGATAATCTGATTCCCATACATGACAGTGAGTCTTCATGTAGGCTCCTACAAATGGATTGATCAATAAGCTTGACAGAGTTTTCAGGAGAGGATNAAATCAAGCCCAGGTGGTACTAAACAAGAAGAGAAATTTGTATTTGAAAATATTTTTATTTTAATAAAAACAGTCAAAAATTGAAATAGAAGTGTGGATAGATGTATACAAGTTTCTTTTACAGCTAATATTTACTTCATGCCAACTTCTGGTTATAAATGCCAAGGCCTTTCAGAAAAGCTTTTGAAATTTCTATTTGAAGGATAATTTTCTGCTCAAATTCAGAGAACAGTGCTCATACTTCTACTTTACAATAAAATGTCATAATTATGCTGTTATTACACGGCTTCCACAGAGTCTAAGCAAGCCAGGTAATGGTGTATTGGTCTTTAAAAGAAGGATGCTTTGTTGCACATTCATGACAATTAAGAGTTCAAAATTTATTGATTGTAATATTTACTGAAAACAATCCTTCACTATGAGTTAACATCTATGGAAGAGTTTTCTTAAAACATCGCAAACCTTTCAAGCTCTTCACTGGATCAGGATGTTTGGTTTATGTGAGCATACAATAATAAATAGCAAACAACAAAAGAGATAATTTAGTAAACAACCAGATTACTTTGTTCTTTTGTTAATATGTTGGTGAGTTCTTTAAAATAGGGAAATACAACACAGGACCACATAATATGATAGCAAATCACACAAAAATGTTATTAATGAAAACCCGTTTAAATAAAGCAATTTACAAAGTCAGCATACCCATACAGTTAATAAAGTATTCACTATTCTTGGATGAATATGCTTGAATCAAAGCAAATTACTTTTGCTCTTTTACAAGAACATATTTTAAATAAGTTTTTAGCCGCATGTTTTGTCAAAAATGATAAGTTCAGTTTATCTTTTGTAAGGACACACTTATTACAAGAAGATCCTAACTTAACTTTAAAATAAAACTTATTATCTAATTGTTACTGTACAGCTATAATTTACTTTCAATCCTTATAAAATAAATACTAACTAAAACATGCATGCTATGTTAAATATAAAACACCATTCCTTCCAGGTGTCAGCTTTAAATGTTTAATATTGTAAGGTATACAACAATGTGGGTTAAGTATAGGTTGAAGAACATTTTTTAACTCCTCAGATAAGCATTAATATAATTCCCTTGTCAAAGATTAGACTTGAAGGATTGATAGCCACACAGATATATCTTAAAGGTCACCTGAGTATGCCAAAACTCGAAGTGCTTTGAAATATGCAATAATTTCATGACAGTATGAACACAATATTTCTCCTTTTATAAGAATCCACATACAATGCCACTAGTTAGCCACATGGTTATTATATGTAGCTTGATTCAGTATAAATGCCGTTATAACACCTGTGGGTTCCCTCATTAAGAACTGAATGGATGGGGTCAGGGGTTGAAAGGGCAGCATATGTGCTATGAAAGAACTAGTTAACATAGCCTATTATATTGGTGCACTGGTAAGTCTCATTTCTATTCATCAGATGATTAGTTCAATCAATATTTATTCCTCTATGCTCCCTTTGTCTTATATTACAAAAGAGACATCCTTCAATTCCATGGCATGAGCCTTGTTATTTATGAATTTGTTGCTTAATTTGAGAGAGAATATTTTATTTATCTGCCAGTGCTCAATTCTTTGATTCCCTTTCCCTCTAATTATCATTAGGTAGTATAATAGAGTTTTGTGTAGATTACTTATAAATAGACGCTATTAACAGTTCCTTTTTTATGTGACTCAAGTACTCACATGTATTCAGCTCTTCTCTCTGAGAGCTCTGAAAAGTTGCTTCTGTTTCTCAAAATATGTCTGAGTTTAGAAGTTGGTTGTAAAAGCCAAGATAAGAATGATTTCTCTCTCAAATATGCATTCTTTTTGTCTGAGTGGGTGGTTATAGGCATATACATACACATATTGCGTATCGGCGTCTATCAACAGACTCCTCCAAAGACTGCTATTATCTGCTAGGGATTCTGTTAAGTCAGAGATTCTATTCAAAGTAAGATAAATATTTGCAAAAAGCTGTAATTGGAAGATGATTACAAAATTACAGGAATAATACTTTTATGTAAAGTGCTCACTTTATCACAGGTCATCATTTATTATATCACAATGACTCAGTTTGTTATTATGCTTAATTTCTATCCTGTAGATAAGGGTGGATGGAACAGTGGGACTGTATCTGGAATCAGAAACTTCTGTTAATTATTAAGCACAATTTCTTTTTTAAATATTTACTTTTCTATATGCTTTAACATCAGTGCAACATTTTATTAATGCCAATTAACTTAATGCTGTGCAATTAAAAGATTGCACTTGTTTTTTTGTTTGTGAGATAAACATAGAAATGGTTTAGTTTTAAGATATTCCTTTTATATTACTAGAATAATAAAATATTATGTTAAATTACTTCATGTTGTCATGAACCTTTAATTTGGATAGAATTTGATGCTCTTCATTTTGGCATTAATTTTCTTATTCATATATATATATAATTTTAACTCAATGTTTTACTAGAAAAATTTAAAATTCTTTATTAATTGAATGTTATAATATGCACTTTAAATTATTTATTTAAATTATTTAGACCAATTATTTAAATTATTAATCATAGTGAAAAAATGTAATCTAGACCCCCACTTTATTTCTTAGAACTACTGTAGCAAAAAGTATAAAAGTTATAGAAGACATCTTATATTCTTAAAAAGTGAATAAAAGTTTCTAAAATACATAGTCATAGTTGAAAAACATTCTACTTATTTTTTATCTCAAAAATCTTGCATTAATTATTTCAAATTCCTAGTGGCAATTCTGCATATGCTACTTGTAGACAAAAAGGTATTTTTTAAAAAACGATTTGATTGTCATTTTCATGAAAACAGCCTTAATATTAGGCAATTTCTTGTTGTGGAAAAAATTAAGGTTTTATGACTTAGAAACAATTAAATTTAGAAATCCAAATATATGTCTGTATAATTCCTTGCAAGGTGTTTGTTAATATTTCATCTTTAACAAATTGTTACTAAGTATGTGTTAATGTTCATATTTGATTAAGAGCATGAAATAGTTACTTATGTGAAAGTTGAACTAGCATAGAAAACCACTTTAATAATGATGCAAGAAGCCATCTTTAAAAGATTATCTAAAGATCAAAAGCTACAACACTGTTGTTGGACAATCTAAGGACTTCTCTAAATTTTAAATGAATGCCATCAAGGGAATTTTCATCTTATGTGCATTGTTTATGAAGCTTGCTAATTCTTTTTTCCTTTATACTCCCATCCTGGCTGCTAAATTCCTGTTTCTGTGAAAATGTTGAAAAATGAAAGCAGGTGGTCCACATATCTAGCTCAGACACCTATGGTGTCAATCATGCCTGTGTCTCAACACTTGTTCTTTAAACCAGGATTTTTAAGGGAGGAAAGAGAAGGGAACTCATTGATGGGGATATTTTTCTGGATACATATTTCTCCATAATCCTTGAAACATAGCTTTGGGATTTTTCTTTAGACTGTTGGAATAATTACTTTCTTGGAATAAAGAGTTTACTGATGATTACTTAATGAACAATTATTAAAGGACAACTAATGAAGTCCTTCCAGCAATGGTTTTTAATTGGGAGGTAGAATGTAGTTTAAAAATATTTAGTTGGAAATATTTTATTGGAATTTGTGAAGAAGATTATGAGGAAGAGTGAGATCTTTTTTTTTTTTTTTTTTTTTTTTTTTTTNAATTAAGGGCCCTACCAGCAGGACACTCAGAATTCCATACTTTTGAGGGAGACTGTACCTATGAGGGCAAGCTGCACCCCAAAGTTTTCACACTAATAAAAATTACCTAGTAGCCAATAATGGATGAAAAGTGTGCTTCAGAGGGGCCAAGCCTCATCCTTGTTTACAGCAAGCATAAAACCAGATTTCTAATCCGCCCAAGCGACAATCACCTATTGATTGCAAGGACATCTGTGCCCCTGTTTTTGGAAGCAGGGTTTCCTTCGCGGCAGGCCTGAAAAATCCATCCATTTTGGTGCCGTGTACAACAAACACCCGACAGAGCTGTCAGGAAGCAGCCTTGAAACCCACACCTGGGCTCACTGCTTTTTCTTTTTCTTTCTTTCTTTCTTTTCTTTTTTCTTTTTTTTTTAACCTAGGGCTGGACCCAATTAAAAGTCCTCCCCTTCGCCTTCAGAAGTTACTTCTTCAGGATTGCAATCAAGGCAGAAGCATCTCAGAGCTCCTGGGGCACCCTTTTGCAGACAAAGGCTCAAAGCCTTTGTGTACCACCATATACAACCTCCTCCACCCCAGTCCACCCCTGTGTCCTGAACTCAGTTCAACTGTGAGGCAGGACCAGGAACTTAAAGATCAGGGCCTCTTAACCTTTCCTTACACTAGAGCTTCCTGGGAATAAATTCTCTTAAATACACAGGTGAAGGTGGGTGGGGGAAAGATTTTGAAAGAAGTTGGCGGTGGGGTCTGTTTGGTGGGTTGGCACTCTCAGGGAACAGTGGGGAATCACTCAATTCCAGACAACTTGCTTTGTACAAAGTGCCCTGGCTCCGGACACTTGGCCAACTGCAAATCAGACCAAAGCACTGATGGGATCACCTGGGAATGGGAACCATGGAAAGGGGTAGGTGAGGGATGGATGCGGGACAAAGCCAAATTCAAAACTGGCCCTGCCCCCATATGTACTCTGCTTGGTAGCCCAGCACAAGCAGAAGTGGATTTATTTCAGGCTTTCATCTCTCAAGTTCACACTCAAGTTCAATCCCAACTCCCACAAGCTTCTGAGTAGTCTGTATCTTTTCTCATAACAGCTCCTGATGACAGGCAGGGCATTGCCCCCAAGGTGATGGAAGGTCAGAGAGACAGTGATGGGATAGAAGTGAGCCAGGAAAGGTAGGACAGAGACTTGGCCCTCTCTTTTGGCCCAGCAGGGCCTCAGGCTGCCTCTGTACCCTAAATTAGAACGTGCAAGGCCTCCTGGAGCATGGTGTCCTTTAGGACAATGGTGTGGGTCGCACTTGTTTCTTAAATTCACCGCTTGCGTCCACAGGCACAACTGTAAGGAACTCGGACTGTGCTCAGCAGACAGCTTCTGCAGGAGCTTCGTAAGGAACATGTAGCACACTCTGAGCCCCTTCCCACTCCACAATGTAAGGAGGAAACCAGCAGCCTTTATGCCCCAGGTCCTAGTGCCGCTATGAACTGCTGTGGCACGTGGTTTCGGATTTTCGGAGAAAGTGTGAACCCAGCCACAGGGCTGATGTCAGGAGGGGAGGCAAAAGGGAAAGACAAGCTGGCAGTTTCAGACAGGAGCAAAGGAAACCAGAGGAAAGTGGACTGGATGACGAAGGACAGAAAAAAATCGAAGAATGGGGAGGCTCTCGCTAAACATCAGTGCTTTATTGCCAACTGCCCAAGTACAGTTTGTGGCAGGAATCTGGCTACTGGGACATGTAACTAACCCCCAACCCAGAAAATCAGCTCCAGCCACCTAGCACGCTTGGATCCCCCAATCTCACGCAAGGGTTAATCTACACCGTCCCACCAGTACAGCCTTGTCCCCTGTCTACACTTGTCCTCTTGCATTCCATGGGCAGCTCCTTTCTTCTTGTCCCTCTATCACCTTGCCTTTCCTGCTACATCCAAAAGTCCAAGCCGATAAACCCATTTTGTGCCTCTGAGGCCGCGCTCAGGGTTCACCCAACGCCTGCGGGGCGCAGGAAAGCTCATTGTCTCTCGGGGAGCTTTTCAGAGGTACGGGAGGAATGGTGGAAGAGGAACGAAGCCGTCGGAAGGCGAGGGTTTGCAGCCTGGTGCTCGCCAATGCTTCCTGTCTAGGTCACCTCTTTCCAACCTTGACAGTGTAGGAAGGTCCGGAGCTGACCATTACCAACTTTCTGTTGCCAGAATCCGGAAGGTTGGGAGAAGGGGAGAAAATAGCTCCCAAAGAACAGCAGGGTAGCCAGGAACAGGAACTAGAAGGTAAGGGTACCTATGGGCGCTCAGATCCTTAAGACAAACAGAGACTCGGCTGTCTTTTCCACAAAGTCGTGAAGTTGTGACCAACCAGAGAGTGAGGGTGTGGGGTCCCGGCACAGAGCGCAGGAGACCTAGAGGTCCCCCCACATCAAAGGGAAGGAAACATAAAAATGACTCCCCAGAGTCCCCAGTCAGCCGCTCAAGTATCCCAGAGTGCGGTCACCGCAGGTGTTTAAATTCCGTCCCGAGCGCGCCGTCCCGAAGCGGCCCCTTGCCCCTGGGTCCTGCCTTGGCCCACACTCTCGGCGGCTGGGGTCCAGTACTTAGGGCGCAACCAGCGTTGCCTCCCGCAGGTGCCCTTCATCTGACAGAAGGGCAAGAGCCCCTGATTCCTGCGGCGACGCGCGGGGCGCGGCCTCTATTCTCCGGAACTTTCTCGCTACAACTTTTTTTGGGTAGCGCTGGTCCCCGGGCTGCGCGGACGCAGATAGCGCCGGGCGGGCTATGGCGCAGAAGTGACGCCTAGGAGGGCTCGGGAGCTGATTCCCCGCCCGCGTAGTCCCAGGACCCTCTGGCTGGCAGCTGTGCGCAGGGACGAGCTTGAGGCCAGGGCGCTCGTAGGCCCGGCACCCAGGCAAATGCGTGTGCCCAGGCGCGTCCGCCCTGCGCTCTGCACGTCCAGCCTCCGCCCGTGGCTACTGTGCGCCGGGCGCTGCCAGCTGCGGGTGCCCGAGTTGCCCGCCCCGCGCTCCCGCAGCCTTAGCCCGCTTCTGCGCCCGAGGCAGAGCCCAGCTCAAAACGGATTGGGGCAACTAGAGAACTGAGAGCAAGCAAGTAGCGCCGCTCCCCTTTCCTAAAAAGCGCTTTCCCGCGTCCCAGAAACTCTCCCGAGAGGCACGGGCGCCTCCCCACAACTTTCTCCGCCCGTGCTCTCTGCAGCCCCACCTGCTAGCGCCGTCTCGCGCGGCGCTTCCCCTCCCCCACTGCCCATCCGCTGGAGTTGGCCGGGTCAGGGCGCCCTCGGTGCCGCGAGCTCGCTTACCTCGCATGGTGTGGCCGCTGTCCTGCTCCGCGTAGTCATGAAGCTGCTGCCAGCCCGAACCCCAGAGAGCCCAAAAATCCCGCTCAGCACGCGTGGAGAAGGGGGCCAGCGACCAGCAGCCGCTCCGCGAGCACCATCCCTCCGGGCGCACTCCGCGGCCGCGGGCTGACGGGGGCCGCCGCCGGGTTCAGCGCTGACGGTGGCGGTGGTGACTGTTTTGATGGCTGTTGGTTTGTTTGTTTGCTTTCAGAAAGGGTGAAAAAAAATGTCCTGGGCGATTGGTGCCTGGGTTTTGTTTTGCTTTTTTTCTTTCTCTCCAGTGTGCTTGCTTTTTGAAAATGTCACCGCCTCCGGGCTCAGAAGATTTCTTTTGTGATCATTGGGACTGAGGAGGAGGAGAAGAAGAAGGAGGAGGAGGACGAGGAGGAGGAGGAAGAGGAGGAGGAGGAAGAGGAGGAAGAGGAGGAGGAGGAGAAGGAGGAGGAGGAGGAGGAGAAGGAGGAGGAAGGGCAGCAGCAGGAGGAGGAGTTGGTGGTGGTTTTGTTAGTTACAAAGAAGAGGGAGAAGGCGCAATAGGGGGAAAAGGAAACAGAAGAGAAAGAAAGGCAGCGTGGATGGCAGAGCATGTGCGTTTTCACATGACATCTGTGCCTGTTAGCAGATCCACGATGTTAATTTTCACTGTTCAGTTACAGAGAGGAAGGGAGCGAGAGAGAAAGAGGAGAGAGATGGAGAGAAGGAGCCGAGAAGAGGCTTATACGCCGGCCCGGGTTCCGCGGAGACTTCAGGCCCCGCCTCCTGTCAGCGCCGCAACCAATTAGCACCCGGAAACGCTCGCAGAGGCGGGGCTACAGGGCGGGGCGGCGGGAGGCGGGGCGGAGCTGAGACCCGTGAGTGGGGCGGCTGCGGCCCCTGAGGATTGGCGGCTCCGCGGCCGGCGGAAGTGCCGGGGGGAGCGTCGGACGGATCTGCAGGTGACTCTCTGTTCTGTCTCCGAGAGCCTAGCGGGGGAACGCTGGCCAGTCCTTTCCGAGGCACAGAGCTACAGAGGCTCGGGGCTCCCGGGTTCTGTCCCTCTCTGGCGACGCCTGTGGCCCCCGTACTTAGGCGTGACCTGGTGGCAGCTGTTACAGGGGACTCCGCAGCTCTGAGGAGGGGCGTACAAGGACCTGGACTCTCAGTTCTAGTGATACAAGAGTGCAGAACCACTTTCCTCACTTTCAGCACAGCCACAGTGCATTTTCTCCTGCGAATCTTCCACTTGCTTTAAAAATACTGTTCAGATGCTTTTTGTCCCCGTTTAAAAAAGGCCCTGAGCAGTGTATGTGTGTGTGTGTGTGTGTGTGTGTGTGTGTGTGTGTGTTTCTGTGCTTTTTGGAAGATTCCCTGAAGATGGACTCCAGGACTCCAGGTAAAGCCAGGCTGCTTTCTGAGCTGTTCAGGTGGTGCAAAGGTTTAGGAGTACAAAACAGTTGACTATTGCCATTCCTGACTACATCTACCTATTTAAAAAAGCATGCAAAGAAAGCTAGGAGACGTTATTTGCACTAAGGTGCAATTTGTTTTCCATACACTTTTGGCTGCATTTTGTTGAAACTCAGTACATACATCTGAACTGCTCCTTTGCAATGTTTGCCCTCTCTGTGGACAACTAACACACTATGTACAGGACAGCATCTACTCCCTTGTCTGTAGTAAGGACTCTTGTAAATAGTTGGATTAGCTGGTCACCCTAAAAAACAGAGGTCAAAATGTTTGCTGGGTTTCTTCAGTCTCAGGGCACCGAGACAAATATTCATCAAATATCTGTTGTTAATGCAGATCTTATCATTATGAACCTACTCAAATAATCCAGTCTTACTGGTATTTATGTATATGTTGTCATGTAACAGAAAATACATTGGAGACTCAGGGATTTATTTAGTTTATTAGATATCTACATTGCCATTTCACCCTTCCTACTAAATAAAAAAAAAATGAGCTACTGATTGAACCTTCATCAATGTTAAAATTGACACAGCCCTGCTGTATACCCTTCCTTTGTAAGCCAATGTATATTTTAAGACATTTTGGTATTAAGAGTGAAAGTTGATTGAGTTGTTAATTAAATGAAATGAACAAAAGGAATTCAGAATAGTTATTCCCTTATAAATATCTTCCTCCTAGATTTGTAATTGACACAGTAGTTAATCTTTTAAGATAATATTTAAGACTCCCTGGTTTTATCATTTTTAATCAAGTAAAATATATTCATCATAACTACATTAAAGCTGCACCAAGTTATGCCTAATTTAGTTGCTTCATTAAAAATTACTGCATATAAAATAGTCAAGAAACAAATTGTGACTATATCATGTTAATTTCATGTGCTTCAAGCAGAGACAGAAATATTGAAAAATTCAAAGACTTTGTAAACATTATAATTATTATTGTTTTTATTTTAGATTTAGACTTCTTACTTGAATGCAGAACACTTCCAAAATTCACAAATTTTAGCTCTTTTATGTAGGTTTCAGTTTCTAGATTGAATTTTGCTATTTGTTTTACCACTGCAATATCTATCATACTTAATAAAGACAGTTAAGACATGTGGGAAGAGTGCTTTCTCCTTCCTACACATTTTTAAATGTCCCGTTTTGGTAATTTACGATGCATAATTTTGTTTAGAATATATTTCTTGATCCTTTCTGAATATTTTATACTTAACTAGAAATAAACCATCAGTTATGTTATTTTGTATTCCCAAACTGTATTGTACATATGGTTATGTGAATGTATTTATTTTCTCTTTTAGAGTGAAGTAAATGTTTATGCTTCATCAAAATGTGGTGATCTAAGGCACTCTGCATTTTCCTAAAAATTTAAATACTGAATTCTTCAGTGCTTCTAATAACATTTACATTTATTTCAACTGAACGGAATCCATTTCTGTGAGCAATTACTAGTATTTAAGTAAAATATTTCTTAGAAATCATAAAAACATTTATATGTTTGTCATCTAGCAGCAAATCATATCTCAAATTTCATAATAATATATTAATATTATATACTGGTCATTGTGAGGTACAGTGTTAGTAACTTCATTTGAATAACTATGCAATTTTCTGTTTTCCTGTCAGCTTAAATTTTTGCTTTAGGTTCTGGGCCTGAAGATTGGAAGCTCAGTTTTGATTAATTTGAGTGGCAATTAGTCACACAGTGCTGTATACAATCTGAAGAACTGATATAGTTTCACTTAGGGTGGCCTGTTTACCTGTTTTCCCAAGGTCTGCGCCTTTCAGGTTAGCAGTAAGGCCATGGAGTGTTAATGATGAGACGTATTCTCAATTAGACAAAGCTTTCATATTAGCACACCAGGTAAGGAGACGTGGCATTTTGGACGATTTAAATTCTATAAGTAAATCATAGCTCATTATATTCTGAGTTTGTTACACTCTGATTTCTCTTCAAATCATATAAATCTTTCACCTTTTATATTCTGAGTTTGTTAGTCTATACATAAAGAATATTTTAAATGATTATGAGTCTTAGGAGGCACTGGCAATCCTTGGACACTAGGCCTGATGGAAAGATTGGCAGTTTTAGCTTAATTCAGGAAGTAGTGGTGGAGAATGTTGAAAAAGAGGTCAAAAGCTACCTTTGAATATTGGAACATCCAGAAAAAGTATATTAACTTTTAGCATGTGAACCTAATGGAAATGGAAAATGTAAAGGAGACTTTCAGCCTCCTCTGGCTTAAGAAAGTATTGAACAAAGGTTCTGAAAGAGATGCTGTAGTATAGAATTTTGTATTGGGTTGGGAATTGCCTAGAGTAGCTGCCAGGTATTCTGTAGCTGTAAGTGTATCAAGAAAAGGCAGCTACCCTACTACTCTAGAAGCTGTGCTGCAGAGAGGCATGTTTCTTACCTGAACAGAGGCAAGGAATTTCCTAGAGAGTGTAGGTGCTTTTGGTGCTGTGTAGGTGCTAGACACCTCCTAGTGAAAAAAATGCTTTTATTTTTTTGTCTACTGGACATGAGCCACAAATTTTGCTATGTAATACTATCTTTTCTTTCTTAGTCTCTAAGGGGCTGGCGGGTTACCTCAGTTGTCTAAGGTGCCTTCTTGAGCAATATCAGTCAGGGGCAAGGGACTGGGGTTCTATTCCCAGCACCACGTGCTGCACCAGACCCACCCTTAAGGCATTCTGAGCCAGAAGAGAGAGAGAGAGAGAGAGAGAGAGAGAGAGAGAGAGAGAGAGAGAGAGGAATCCTTCTTTCTTAGTTTCTAAAGGATAGGAGAGGGGCAATGGGAAGAAAGAAGAAGGAGAGGAAGAGAGAGAAATGGGAGAGAGAGAGATGGAGAGAGAGGAGACTCCTAGCATATG
>NDGN011472387.1:0-12057 GCA_002564285.1 Tympanoctomys barrerae | reverse complement strand
CCTACCAATTTGGTTTGAAACTGTCTCACTGCTATTTGTTTATCAATAAAATTATGGAAAAAAGAAGTTAAGACATGGTTATGATAATTGTTATTTAAGTTGAATAAATGAATAAATGGAACATAAAAAAAGAGTGGTGACAGTAGACATTTTGTCTTGCTTCTGATTTTAGAGTGAAATCTTTCCCTTCTTGTTCACTTACATTTAACTAAAATGATAAGCAGATGCTTTCCACCCCTTTCATCTTCCTCTTTCTTTTCAGAATAATGGAGTCCTCTGCTTATTGGTAGTTAGGGCAAAGCCACATGAATAGTGGGGCTGGAGATGAAGGAGTAGTTATGAGAGAGAAGTCAGAGCTTTAGTCTGGAGAGGAGGCCGCCTGGCATAGGACACTGGCCCAAGAGTGGAGTGATCAGGTAGTGTACACGGGCACAGCCCCATGTAAGGGTTCAAAGCCTAGGCAGGGCAAGAAGGGCACCCCTAGAGTAGGGTGGTGAAAGCAGGGGAGATAAAGCACAGAAATGCTGAGGCATATCAGCATGTGAGGGGACAAGTGTCAGAGCCTGTGCTTGGGGAAGGAGATGTCTTCAGGGAGGAAGTGAACAGTAGCAGGAAACACAGGCTATGGTTACGAGCACTAATAGGCAAATAACTTCAAGATAACAGAAGCAAGGTTTTCACTGGGGGCAGATAGAGTCAAAAACATGGAAAAGGAGAAAATAGAAAGAGTCCTGTGTCTTTTCTGGAATGGCAATTATGTGTGTGAACTTATCATTAGATAGATAGATGATAATAGATTAGATAGATATATAGATAATAGATTAGATAGATAAAAGATTAGATATAGATGGATGATAGATAGATAGATAGATAGATAGATAGATAGATAGATAGATAGATAGATGTAAGCCTCTGTGTAGGTGCATTTTCTGCCTCTGTCTACACAAACAAAAGAACTTGGGAACAGTGACACTCCCAAGAGCAATGAGCACATGTAGCACCTAAATCTTGGCTTTTAAATAACATTCTGCACTAAAAGGAACAGAAACTTCTTGGAAACATGGTGACTCTGGGACTGGGTGGAGCAGGTGGAGACAAGATGAGACTGGAGCACCCTGCTATACCAGAAAGGAAGGAAGGGCTCAAAGGATGATGGGATACATCAAAAGGAACGGAAGCCAGGTTGGAAGAACCCCACTAGCCAAACCTGGGCCATTTTAAGCATCAAATTAAATAATAAAACAACAGATATAAGTCATTATAACTCTGTAAACTAAGAAGGCCAAATCCATACTGACAAACACGTTTGGGGGACAAGGTATTTGTATAATTTCAAAACACCTCCCTCTCCTCTAAAATTACAAAGGGAAAATAAAGAGTGAAATCATGGGAGGAGAAATCCAGTATCTACTACCTTAGAACATGGCTGTAGTGAACATCATCAGGAATGGGATAAATTGGAATCCCACACCTTGTGATGGGATGGAATCAGGGAGAAGAAGGGTGTTGTTTCTCAGATATGCTTGCCCAAGACGCACGACTGGAATGTCATTTTTAAAAATCTGATAAACTCCAACTGAGTGATAGTCTATGAAGTAAGTGATCTATAATCTTCATGAGTGTTAAAGTCATGAAAATAAGACTGTTCCATGTTAACAGAGGTGGAAGACCTATCACAGCTGAGTATAAAATGATTCCAAACTGAAATCTTAGAAAGACTGGAAGAACATTATTAGTGCAACATGAATAGGGCCTGAGCATAGGTTATTATGTGATAATATTGTATAGGAGCTCATTTTCTGGCTTGGGTGGTCCCATTGAGGTTATAGAGAGCATTCTTATGTGCGGGAAGTACTCACCCAACCCTTCAAAGTCATAGGACATCAATTTAATAACTGAATTTCAAATTGTTGGGAATAGAGAAAAGCAAATTCCTCATACTGTGCTTGCAACTCTTCTGTAAGTTTGTGAATATTTCAAAACACGACTAATACAAGTAAGTATTCAAGTTCCAGGGTAACCCAGGTGCATAAAACCAATAACCAAACCTCACCTGTCACATACCTTCAAGTCAAATCTGATTTAAACTAGCCAAACAAGTGAGAATCCTGCTTTACTTTATACTGAATCTTAAAAATGCAAAATGAAATTCTACCGCTGAATATTCTGGAATATGCACTGCTCCTAGAGGCCGCATGTGGTGTGTGTGCCTTCGGTCTTCTTGTGGCTATCATGCATGGAATGAAAACAGGGTTAAAAGTAAAAAGACCCAGATTTGAATGTCACTTTGCCACTTCTTAGAAATGCTACTTTGAGCAATTGCTTAATCTTCTTCAGCTCTGGTTTCCTTAACTATGAAATGGAGATAATAATATTTACTTCACACTATTGTTGAAAGAATTAAATACAATGATGGGTGTGAACCTGCCTACCTAGTGATTGGCATTCGAGCACACAGTTTCCTGTTTTGTTTTTAATTGCACAATGATTTAATCTTATATAACCCAACAAGTTCCTTTGACCCTGACATAATTTCTTCTGCCTATAGCTGGACACGTTTTCAGTTTACTCTTCACTCATTTATTCACAAAATGTTTGACATGTAGTTATGAGTACCCTACAGTACAGGGGACTATAGTTCAAGTCAGAAAGAAATGAAATCCAACTCACATTTTTTAATCCTACAAAGAGGAAAATGCAATGGAAAGCAATGTTTTACATACAGCTGTGAATTATGAATTTAAATCAGTTTAATAATCCAACCAAGGGTGTGTTTGCATTTCATTCCTTCTCTTAGTGTAGCTATTGAATCCACCCACTTCTCCGTCACATACATATTTATTTTCCAATGAGTTCTGAAAGATTTCCAAGGTAGAGCAAGAAACAGAGAATGCAGCTGACGTCTGTCTCCCCCTGGGAATTATGTCACTCCTTGATTTAATTCCTCCTGACATTTTCTTCATTGTACTTTCTGCTCTTCATCAAAATACATCCCTTTCAGAAAACAAATGTGCTTATTGACTACTCAGGACAGTGTTAGAAATGGTTGCAAATTTTTGTGTGTAGAGGACACACACACACACATACACACACATCAAAAAATTGTGAAGACCTGTTCCATAAGGTCATATGAGCAAAAGGGGTTGGCTTGGCAATCCAAACTCTCAGGGGTTTCTCTGCAAACCCCACTTAAACAAGGTCGAGAGAATTATTTTCCATTTTTCGGCCTTTGACAATTCTGTTTGCTTAAGCTTTATTGTTCCCGGATACTGAGAGGGTACAGAAGGTAACTCTGTTGATTCCAATGACTCTTTTTGGCACTGACTTAACAACATCACTGAAAAAATTTACCAAAACATACCCATGCAAAATAGGCAGAGTTTGGCTTTTTTGCAGATGTTTTGCTTTACTGAAAAAATAAAATTCTCATGGAGGTGAAATGCAGATAAAATCCAGCTATGCTGCCATCACCTTGGTGCGGGCTGGACACTGCCCAGAGAGCTGGGGATCAGGAGGGCACGGTTTCTGTTCATTAGAGCTGATCCCACTTGCCATCAAGAAACACTAGCTGTGCCCTCAGCCAGGCGGGCAGGCAGCCCAGGGAAGAACCTTCCACACGCTCCCTGCTCTTTCCTCCCCCTTCCTCCTGCCTCTACCAGCTATCTCCAGCCTCTACTACCTCCCACAGAGGGCTCTGGACACGTGCCCTGGTACCAGTGACATCCTCCTCCCCCACTGCCCCACAGCAGCACAATTTTAACTGGCAGAAATGGAGCACAACTTGCAGAAGTGCCAGAAATTAGAGATTCACGTTGTGAAATAACTGTTGTGTGGCAGCATTAAATCACGCAGTCAGGTCCCCCTGAGGTGAGGAAGCCACCTCCACGTCACCCAGCCTGCGCCCTCGGATGTTGAGTCACACCTGCTATGCTGGGGGCACGCACAACCTGACCATTCCCAGGCCCAAAGGCGTGGCTCAGGGCCTCGCCGCAGTGGCCTATGAGCCCTCTCTTCCCGGAGACCCCCCTCCACCGACTTCCTGCACTGCTCTCCCTCCACTTCCTCTCTCGGGCTCTTCTTTTTCAGCCCTCCCTTTAAAGGTGACGACAGCCCAGGCTTCCATCCCCTGACCTCTTCTAATTTCCCACATCTTCTCTCTGAATGGATAAAGTATTCAAGAAGGATCGGGAGGAAAACAAGAGGGCAGAACATCAGCCCTCGCAGCATCTCTGGGGTAGAGGAGGATATTTTGAAAATGCGTGCTCAATATTAGAATTCAATATTTAAGTTCGAAAAAAAAATGTCTAGTACTTTTAACATAAATCATTGCAGGCAAAGCTGGATGGTCTCGGGCCGGCCAGATAGCTCAGCAGTCTAAAGCACCTGCTTGGGCAAGCTTAGGCTAAGCGCAGGGACTACGGCTGGATCCTGGCACCAGGGGCTGCATGGTTGGCTGAGCCAGCCNAGCCAAAAAAAAAAAAAAAAGCTGGACGGTCTCCTTGATGGCAGAGCCACACAATGCTGCAGTGACTCTCAGCTGGGCTGGTGCTGCGATCGATGTGTGCGGGTTGAGAAACACCTATCCCAAAAGCCTCATTCACACCCATGCCTTCGATTACACCTCTGCAGACAGCTCCCGATGCTCTATCTGTACCCCAGATCTCCCATGAGGCTTCTGCTCCGTGTGCACTGCTTGCGGGCTGTTTCCACTCGAAAGCCTCCCACCTCACAGGCCTCAGACGAGCTCGCTGCTCCCCTACACCCACTTCTGTCCCTGTATGTGGCACCACTACCACCCCTTCTCCCAACCCCGACGCGGGGTTGTGTCTCTTGGCCTTGTTCTTCCCACACTACGGTCCCACTGAAGCATGTTTGTATTCGTCTTTCTCTATCTCAGCAGACACTGCTTCAGTGCCAAGTCTTCCTCCAGGAGTTCGCAGGCTATAGCAGCAGCCCAACTGGATCCTTTGGTTCCAAGTTGTCCTTCTTGCCTGTGTTCCACACTACTGGAAAATGGTGCAACAGTCCTTTGCTTAGGATACTCTGGGGGATCCTCGGCTCTTACAAAACTGTTAAAGTTCTTAGAAAAATCATGTTGTTCTATCACAGGAAGGCTCCACCTACCTTCACTACCTCTTTTCCTCCTTGAATTCCACTTTCCAGATACCTTAGTCTGCACACTCTCCCCACTCTACTTGCAGACTTTTATGCACATAGTTTCCTTTGCCTAGAAGTCCTTCTCCCCAGCTGGCTGAAGGATGAACCCCTACATTTTCTGCAGAAACCAGCTAAATCTCACCTGTGTGCAAGCTTCCCAAATTACTAATTATCCTTCTATTGGTCTCCTAGTACATTTTTCACAGGCTTCTTTAAGCTGCTATTGGTTTATAAATGTAATTACTTGATTAGGTTCTGTCACTGGTATCATGACCTCCTTACATGCAGGAGTTAAAGTAGTATATGCAGAGCTGGGGATATAGCTCAGTGGTGCAGTGCCTGCCTGGAAAGTGAAAGGTTCTGAGTTCGATTCCTGATATCAAACAAAATAAAATAGTATATACATCTATATTTCCCTGAAATCTAACAGAACCTCATGCTGAGCAGAGTTGAAGGAATGAAGAACTCAGACAGCCTGCCACCTGTGACATCATTATGGCCTCCTCCTGTTGGCTAGTACAAAATAGGGCCGTTTATGACAGTACAGAGTTGCAGTATCTTTCATTGGCCCTCTAATGCTATGAAACAAATCATCTAAGCTTAGTGGCTTAAAAAGGCAATAACCATCTGTGATCTTTCTACGAGTAAAGAATTTGGATGTGGCATACAGGGGTCACTTGTATCTTACTCAGCCTCTCTAAAAGCTTTCATTGGAAGGCCACAGCCTACCAGCTCAAATTAACTCATGGCTCATTCCTGCACATGGTGACACTGACTGTCATCCGAGGCTCAGCTAAGGCAGTCAGGCAGAACACCTTGATGTGACACGCACCTACACACTGACCTTCCTTACCACACAGTAGATGGATTGTCCTGAAAGTAAGAAAAATGCAGGCGGAAACCGCATTGCCTTCGATGGGCAAGCTTTGGAAGTCAGACAGCATCACTTCTATTGTTCTGTTGATCAAGTCAGTCACAAAGGTCTATCCAGGTCCCAGAGGAGGGAACACAGAGCACATCCCTTAGAGAAAGAATGTTGATATCACAACTTAATAAAAGTATATAAGAATTTACACTGAAGGGACTCTATTTGGAAAATAGTTTCTACAGTCTTCTTCCAAAGATGCCAGACTCTCTTATTATATGGACAGCAGACTTAACCCTTTCCTTTTTTATTTTATTTTTTATTAATAAAATGTATATAATGATTATATTCATCCTGGGGAGCTGGTCATGTACATCACTCATCTTAGGTCTTTTTACAGCCCTCTCTCTCCTCCCCTCCCTTGTACATTCCTCCCTCTTTTACCATTTGTAAAAGAGCCATCTCTCTGTTTCCTATTATCTACGTTTCATTTTGCTCTTTGGTTTCTTGTATAAAAGCAATCATGCAAGATTTAAGCCTGTGTGATTTATTTCACTTAACATTATAGTTCAAGATGTACCCATTTTCCTCCAAATTACTCAAATGGATCCTTCTTTAGAGCAGGGTGGTACTCCCTTGGGTATAGACACCACATTTCTTTATCCACTCATTTGCTGATGGATATAGAACCCACTCCCAAAGTTTAGCTCTTACTGTGAGCTGTGCTGCTATAAACATGGGCATGTATGTGTTACTGTAATATGAAGTCTTTAATTCTTTCCAGATACCCCGAAGGGGAAGAGCTGGCTCAAAAGGAACTTCTAGTTTTAGCTTTTTGAGAAATCTCCATACTGAGTCCCATAGTGGTTGCACTACTTTACATTCCCACCAGCAATTCAGAAGGGCTCCCTTCTCCCTGTAGTCTTGTCGGCATGGGGATTGTGTTAAATTTATAGATCACTGGGCAGTGTATGGCTGCTCTGACAAGGTTGGTTCTGTTTATCCAGGAACAGGTGACATCTCTCCATTTTTCAGTATCTTCTTTAGTCTCCTTTTCCAGAGTACTGTAGTTTTCATGGTAAAAGTCTTTTACTTCTTTAATCAGATTGATTCCTAAGTCTTTGACTTTTCTTGATGCTATTTTTCTTGATAGTATTATCTAATTTTTTTAATTGAGCCCATTATTGGTGCACAGAAATGCTACTGGGTTTTGTGTGTTAATTTTGTATTCTACTACATTGCTGAATTTAGTTATTAATTCTAGGAAGCTTTTGTTGGAAATGTTTTGGGTCTTCTATGTAATAGATCACGTCATCTGCAAATAATAATAATTTGACTTCCTTTCCTATGCATTTCTCTTTTATTTTCTCTTGCCTGATTCCTTTGCTTAATGTCTTTTTTATAATCTTTTTTATTTTACAGAGAATAAAAAAGTAGTAAAAAAAATTAGAAATACATGATGTCACTAAACAAAATGATAGAAATTCAACAATAGTTGTTATATGGCATATTCTTGTCTTCAAGTTAGTTCAGATTACCCTATACAAGCATGTAAAATTGGTCAGAATATAAAAAATTAAAAAGGAGGACAAAAAGTTGAAGCCCCTTTCAATATACCAACAGAAATCAGCAGTACAATTATAAAACTATCCTGTATATATAAATATATCTTTTTTTCCCTTTCTTCTTTCTTTTTCTTCTTTCCCTCATCCCAATTGTTCCTTCCCTTTGAGCGCCTTTTTTTAGTGCAATTTGTCATAGATAGATCTTGGAAACAACCCAGATGCCCCTCAACTGAGGAATGGATAGAAAAAAGTGATATTTTTATATAATGCAGTATTTCTCAGCTATAAAAAAAAATAATAAACTCCAGGTTTTTATAGGTAACCGGATGCAACTGGAGACCGTATTCATAAGTGAAGTAAATCAAACCTGTATATGTAAACATCATATTGTGTCCTCTGGTTCAGGTCTTGAGCACTTTCTTTCTTTCTTTCTTTCTTTCTTTCTTTCTTTATTTGGTACAGGGTCTCACCCAGACTCATAATGATCTTCTTGTCTCAGCTTCCCCAGTTCAGGGATTACAGGCATGTACCACCATGCCTGGTTTCAGTAGCCAGACTATGTACCAGGGTTCCAGGGCTGACACAGCATGTGGTACTGGGTATCAAACCTGGGGCCTTGCACTTGCCAGGCAGGTGCTTAGACCACAGAGGTATCTCACCAGCCCTCAAGTCGTGATAGCAGATATCTTTGTCTTATTCCTGACTTTAGAAAGTTTTCAACTTTTCCCCATTTAATATATGAGGTTGGCAATAAGTTCATCATAAATGACTAACTTTGATCTTGTGAAGCATAGCAACCCATCACATAAGTACCTAAATGACTGCTCGGGTTTCCTATCAGCATCTGTATGCTGCATCTCAGATGGGAGCTCCCCCTCCCATGTCCTCATCAATGCACAGAAGAGGCAGAACTGAAGAGAGGTGGGTAGGGTGTGGTCATTGAATTCCCTCGTAAGTGGCTGCCTCCTCTGACCCATGTCCTATAGACGGTCATACACAGCTTCTGCTTCCCAAGAGCAAGGGACCTCAAAGTCCCTCCTTCCTAACCACTATGCCCTCTGAGCTGAGGTCACGTACTTCGGCATGTTTCTCCTTGAGATGCAAACTTTATTCTGTTGGCAAAATGGGCTGCACAGATCTGTCTAGGTGATCCTGAGTCCAAGAAAAAAAAGATACATCTTGGGCATATTTCTTCACCCCCCTCCTCTCCTTGCTCATATAGCCAGCTTAATGCTGGCTTGTATACAGCCAGAGTGCTCAGATTTAAAAGCAAAAACTTTATCACTGCATTTACCACACATTTTTGTTTACCACATTGTCCCTACCTAGAAGGTCATTTTGGCTGTGAAGGTTTAGGTGGCTCCACTAAGTCACACAGTCAGGCAGAACAGGCCTATGCTGCTCCACTGGAAGGAATACACTGAGACCCTAGTGAAGCCTTTCAACTTTAGAACACAAAGGATTGATTCCAGTGTGTCTTCATCTCCTGCCTTGCTCTGTGTCCCTGTACTAAGAAACTTGATGCCACATTCAAGTGCATCCCAGCAGTTCTGCTTAGACAGTAAAAAGTAAACCTGAAAGCCTGACCACCAGGATGGGAGGAGCCCAAAGCCACAAGACGTCAATGTCCCCCGCTGGCTTCAAGGTCACATTATTTGATTTTGACCTTCAGCTTTGAGGTGCTTTACCCAAATCGGCCCAGTGGGGAGGCTGAGTGCTCCTCTGGGAGGGAACCAGAGGTGAAATCACCTCCAGAGCTCCATTGCCTCCTCCTTTGAAAGGTCACGTGGGTGTCTGAATTTACTGACAGCCAAGGCAAGGTAAACCTGTCGCCCATGAGGGAAAAAGGAGAGACTTCAAGGAGTGAAAGCCTTTCAGAAGGAAGCCAAGGTGATTGGAGAGCTGAGGCAATTTGCCTGCTTGGGAGGCTGTTCTTAAAAGCAGCAGCCTGGGTTCTTATGCTCCTTGGGAAGTTGTTCTGGAAGCTTCTGAGAGGTTTTCAGAATCAGTGAGCTCAGCCTTCTAGGGGGACTCCCCATGCAGCCCCCCACAAGGAGTTCACTGCCCTGGGTTAAACAGCAGTAATCCTCCTAGAGAAAAAAAAAAAAAAAAACTTTTGAGGGGAGCAGTACTGGGGATTGAACTCAGAATATTGCACTTGCCAGGCAGGCACTTATGCCACTGAGCTATCTCCCTGGCCCAAGAAACAAATATATTAATGCTATGTGCCAGCTGAGAGGGCATTCTGAGCATTAATCAGGGGTCCCAGTGTAAGGGTCAGTGAACATGAACCCAGTGGGTGGATTAGATTAATGGTGAATATCAATGGATTCAGCCTGTGATCTCAATAGAGGTTTGCTCAGTCACTGATTTATTCAGGAAATATTTGCTGAGCATCTACACCAGTTATCTTTCTTTGTTTCAGCAAGAACAAAGAGGCAGATCTATCTTTCCTCAATTCTTAGGGACCAACAAGCAAGTGTACTAGAACCACAGTACAATGTCTGAGTACTGGGACTGAAATCTGATCTAGAGTAAGAAATGCTAAATTTGATGGTACCAAGAATAGGCTAAAAACACTTTAAATACCAGGAGACATGTGTGGTCTTCAAATACCATAATCTCTTTATGCCTCAGTTCCTTACCTATAACAATAGTTTCACAATCATTTTTCCCTTGGAAATGTGTTGTATTAAAGGCTAATGGACACGAATACTTAGAGTAAGCAGCATTCTGGTACACCCTGAGTATCACCCTGAGTGGTAGGGACTCTCATCACTCAGCCTTGAAGGTGAGGAGTCAGAAGCACAGAGAAGTTACGGAGCAGTTTCACAGCTTCTAAGAGCAGGGGCTGAGATCTGAACCCAGGTGGGTAAGCTCCTGAGTTGCTCCTGCTCAGTGCAATATAATTATACCTAAGACCCTGCCAGGCATGCTGTCTTCAGCCCATTCCAGAAGACATAACATCTTAGCTGGACATTAGAAACAGCTGGGTTTGTGAGGAGTTAGAGAGGGGGCAGATATCCGTGTTTCTTGACTGGTTTCAAGGCTATTATTGGCCTGGGACTTTGAATCCCTGCTCTACCATTTACTAGTAACATAACTTTGAGTGAGTGGCTTCCTCATGTGTAAAATGGGGATTACCATTCCTACCTTCAAAGTCTATAGAACAGATGAATTCACAACTAGAGAGCACTTAGAGTGCTATATGATATGTAGGAAGTGGGCAGTACACAGAGTTTCTAACTTCACTTCTCTCCAGCTAACTCCAGCTGCTTCCTTTCATAGCTTCTCCCTTTTGACCCAAACTACTACCCACTCCACATCTCTTACAGACCATGGATAGTTTCACTTGTTCTAGCTCAATCTGCCTCCAGCAAAAGCTCTGTTACCTTGTCTCTCGCCCTCTAGGACCTCTTTCAGATTCCTCTCCCGTGTCTGTCCCTGAACAATGGCATTTCTATGGCAGTGTCTGAACACTGGTCACTCCTCCCTCCCTGTGTACACACAGACACCTGGGCATCTGTACACTGACAACTCCCAGTTTGTATGCCCTGAGGTCACACTCTTGAGTTCAAAACCTTTATTTCTACTTCTCTTTTCCAAATGGACACATGTTGATCCTCCTACCTGAGGATGTTCTTTTTTCTCCTTATTCATTCTTGAATTAGTGTTTGGTTCATATCTAGTTAACTCCCTAAAGCCTCATGCACTCAAGGGTGGGACTTCTGGGCTGCAATTGCATTATGAGGGTGTACCACTCAGCACCGGATTAGCCCATTGATGAATTTATAGCCAAATGCAATGTTGAGAGGGGAGGGCAAGAACCAGCCCAGGCTAGGTGTGTGAGTGAGACTTTCCGCCATGTTCTCAGGACTCCTCCAGACTCAGCCCAGGCCCGGCGTGTGTGGGGGAGAGCTTCCTCTCTGCTGCGCCCGCCAGATCCCTCCGGACCCAGCCCAGGCCCAGCATATAGGCCTAATATGAAACTCTCCAGCTGAAGTCCCTGCAGAGAGGCTAAAGGACAGGACCACCCAGATAATCCAAGAGCAGAACAGCTTGCCACAGGGGCACGGTGGGTTCACTTCCATGGACTACAGCAGGAAAAAGCTGAGCACAGAAGCCAGACCCAAGCCAGTTCAGACTTTGTAGATCCAGACCCAATAAGCTGAGACACTTTGCCAGGCCCAGATCTATGACAGCATCCTCTCTCTTTCTCTCTTGACTGAGAGAGGGGGCAAAAGGTAACCAGGGTGAACTAGTCTGTCTGGAAGACCCCAGGTATATCAAGGAGGTGATTAGACAGAACTTATGGGAACTAATTTAAATATAAATTCCCAGTTTAATAACTGCTTAGCTACCCAGACATAATGCTTGCTCTTACTGTCTAAAATATAAACCCATTAGTTACAAAAGCTTGTCAACTGCTAAATATCACTACTCATCATTAATGTTCCTAATTATAGTTCC
>NDGN011472386.1:0-14709 GCA_002564285.1 Tympanoctomys barrerae | reverse complement strand
CATGCCTACAATTCTAGCACTCTGGAAGCTGAGGCAGGAAGATCGAAAGTGCAAGTTCAGTTTGGGAAACTTAGTGACTTAGCAAGTCCCTGCCTCAAAATTAAAAACAAAACAAAATAAGGGCTGGGGAGGGAGCCCAGTACAAAAGTGCTGGGTCCAATACCCAGCATTAAAAAAAATAAATAAGACCAACCTGGTAAAATATTAATTCTGTTTGGAGTTAGTGGTATTAGATCAATGATGGTTCCCTGATTTTGATACTGTGTTATAGTTCCAGAAAAGACCAGTGAGAGAATCCAGGTGACAATGCACAGGACTCTCTCTCCCAGATTCGCCACTTCCCAGTGGCAATTTCAGCATAAAGTTTCTGAAATGCCAGTGTGCTGGTGCGATGGCACGTGGGTTAGGACCGATGCAAAGAGGTGCGCTAAGCTCTCATTTTGTGCAGCCACTTTGTGGAGACATCATTTCCCCAGAAATCCTGGCCTGAGGTGCCAGGGAACCGAGCCCCGCAGAAGCACACAGAGCACGCGTCCTCAGGTCCTGCTGAAGTCCAAGGCCCCGGGCCACGGAGCCCAGCCACAGCCAGGACAGGCTCCAAGTCTGCCCACTGCACCACGGGACAGAGGCTCAAGTGTTGGGGTGCATCAGAGTGGCTGTAAGATGCTGACCCCCACATCCTAAGTGCGGGGGGGGGCCTGGGAACTTGCACTCACAACAGGAGTGCAGAGCGGTGCAGTCGCAGGTGCCCTTTCAGAAATGACAGGGCTGGGGGTGGGGACCTCGGTAGAGAAGTAGAGCTGGCGGAGCTCAGTGGCCCCCCAGCCGCGTGGTCCTCCTATCCATGGCACAACCTCAGACCTCCCTCTGAGCGCACCCTTCCAGAGGCCTCCTGTCCTGAGGCTAGGGGCGGCTGAGAGGGCTCCAGGAGCCTATGGGCAGGGTCCCATACGCACTGTCACCGCAGAGCATTTAGGGAAAACTGAATTGGGGATGTAGCACCATCCCAGCCTCTTCTTACTGAATGCTGTTGGAATGCTAAGTAGTTCTGGCTCATTCAACCCGCTGAGGGAATTAGTTGTTATTCCATTTCATAGATAAGAAAACTGAGGTAGGGAGAGCTCACCAGTGACACAGAGAGATGGTGGCAGAGCTGGACTAGAAGCCAGGCAGTAGTTACCAGACCTTTCTGTCTGACACAAAGGCTCCTCCAGGGGCTCATCCCCTTCGGGATAGAACATGCTGCTTCAAATCAACTGAAACTGGGTGTGGTGGCACAGGCCTGTAATCCCAGCACTCTGGGAAGCTGAGGCAGGAAGACCCCAAATTCAAGCCCCAACTCAGCAACTTAGTAAAAGCCTGTCTCAAAACACAAAGTTAAGCAAGGACTGGGGTTGTAGCTCAGTGCCTGGGTTCAACACAGGAAGTCAGGGGTCGCAGGGGAAGCAGGGACAGCAGGAAGCGCTTCCCAGTCTTTTTAGGTGCATGTTACGAATGCTTCTTCCAGTTTAAAGCAGATCTGGCTCCTGCCCAGCCCCTTAATCCCTCCCTCGCTTTCCCCTCCCATTCTCTTCTCACCTGGCGTCTCTCTTCTCTGCAACCTTTTCTCCTTTTCTCCCCAAAGGCCAAAATTACAGACTCCAGATGCTCTACGTCTTCCTTGCCCCCAACCCCCGCTGCTAACCCAAGCGTCATGTCCGCCCCCACCCCCATCTCCCCCGTGACAACACCGGCTTCCTGACGCAACCAGGACACGGTTCCTACACGGCAGACGACCTACCGTTCTCCAGCGGACACTGTGGAATCTTGTGCGCCCAGAGCGTCCAAATATAGCGCATGTTCCAACCGAGGCACACCTGATGGTCTTTGAAAGGACGCTCGAAGGGCGGGACCGTCTTCAGCAGAGTGTAATTCCTCGCCACGGTGTGCGGCAAGTTCTCCGCCCATTTCACGTTCAAGTCCGTGCCTCTGTCTCTGTGAGTAATCCAGGCCCGCAGTACCACTGCGGACACGGAAATGGAGTGTCGGATGAAGTAGTCGTCTCTGTAAACCATAATGCTTGGAAATTTCACGCGTACTATTTGGGTCCTGCTGGTGTGCAGGTGCTTCTCGTTCCTCCAGCGCTTTTTGTACACGGGGATGCTGCTTCTGAACTCGGAGGAAACAACCGCTTCCAGACTGACGACACAAGGCTGGGAGCATAGATACTCAACCGAGACTTCAGACACGTTGCGCACGTTGCCTTCAAAAACAGTGAAATAAATAAAGTCTTTGTAAGTCGGGCTCTGCTCTTCTCTGGGTAGTACCGATGTCGTCTGGGAAGTCTGTCTACCCCAAGATGGTACAAAATTCTGAAAAAGAGAAAATATATAAGAAATGAGGGACGTTTAAAATAGTCATCAATTAACACACGCATGCCTCACTATTTTCATTGGGGGGGACAACATACGTAATGTGAAAGAGATGTCAAAAGCACCACTGGAGTATTGGAAACACACACACACACACACACACACACACACACACACACAAATGAAGATCAGGCCACACTGAACTTGCCCTTCCCAGGCCCAGTAGCATCTACTGATAAAACACAACTTTCTTTCTTCTTCTTCTTTTTTTTTTTTTTTTTTTTTTAATGTATTTAGTATAGGGTCTACAGGGTCTCTCTACACAGATCAGACTCGTAGTGATCCGCCTGTTTTCAGCCTCCCAAATGCTGGGATCATAAGCACACATTTGTAAGTCGGGTGAGACACGCCACACCTAGTCTCAGTTGCTCTCTCAGTGCACCCCAAGGGCAGGGCCGGCATGGCACACCGGGGATCGAACCCCACGCTTTAGTCTGCTGAGCTATCTGGCTGGCCCTAAAACACAACTTTCAAAGCAACTACAAGGTAGTCATTTCAGAGCTGGCTTCCAAAGGGAGGAGCCAGTCCACAACAAATCCAGCAGCCACGGAGCCTGCCTTAGAACCAAAAGGAGACAATGTAGCTTCAGATGTCTTCATACTATCATCCTGGCTTCAAATGGTGGGCAGATGCTACCAAATCAAAGGCAGAGAGGCAAGTTCACAGGGCACCCAGGAGGGAACTGTCCCTCTACTGGGTGGGGATGCCAGCCTGGACCCTTTGTCTCCCCGAGGTGCAAAGAGCACGGAAGGACCAGCAGGTGTTTCTTGCTGCTCCACGTCACACAAGGCAGCTTGGACCATGAACTGTGTCCCTGAAGGCTGCTACACATGCCAAGAAGGATCTCAGCTCTGTATTTGCTTGGCTAGTTCTCCAAATGACCAAGCCCTCCAGGAAGCTTGGTTATGAAATCAGAGCAGTGCCGGGAGAGGGAGGCCCTGAAATGCTGGGCGAAGAGCTCTTCTAAAGATGACTTTGTGATTCAAGTACCTGCAGCATAATAGCAGGAGGGCTACTTTGCATCACTTCACACCCATTAGGACAGCTACTATTTTAAAAAAGAAAAGAAATTAAAAGTTACGAGGACATGGAGAAACTGTAACTTTTGTACACTGCTGGTGGGGATGTCAAATGTAACTGCTGAGATGGGAAACACTGAGGCAGTTTCTTTATAAAATGTAACATAGAAAGCCACATGATCTGACCCAGCAATTCCACTGCCACGTATCTACCCCGAAGAGTTGAAAGCAAAGACTTGAGGGGGTATTTGTACAGAGGATTATTTACAATAGCTAAAAGCAGCTGAAGTGTTTGTCAGTGGTTGGATGAATGATAAAATCACATGCACGCGATACAATGGAGTGAAATCCTGACATTTGCAGTAATGCAGATGACCCTTGCAGGCAAGCTAAGGGAAATAAGGTAGATGCTGAAGAGCAAGCACCGTAAGATCCACTTACACCACAGCAGTGAAATTCAGAGACAGAATGCCGAACAAGGGCGGCCAGGGCCTGAGGATGGGCTGTGTGTAACAGGTGCAGAGTTCCAATGTCACTGTGAAAATGTACTAGAGACAGAAAGTGACGGTGGTTGTATGACGGGTAATTTACTTAACACCATTGAGCTATACACTCAACAGTGGCATATTTTATGTTAGGAGTATTTCTACTAGGTGTTTAAAGAGAAAGGTCTCTAGTATCCTTCCAAGACAAAGCCCCCCTTTGTTCTGTTTCTCTTTAGCACTGTGGACAGACAGAGGCAGGCGAGACCTGAAGTTTGATCTCAGGGAATCAGGTCTACAGATAGATACAAATAGTGGTAAAGACAGTATATGGTTAGGGCTTGGGTCAAACAATAAACAGGCTCAAAGGGGCACAATGCCAGGAGACAGTAGTACTGAGAGCAGCGAGGGTTAAGATTGGCTTCATGGGGCCGGCCAAATAGCTCAGTGGTTTAAAAGTGCGTGCAAGCAGGCACAGGGCCAGGGTTGGATCTCTGGGCCCCTGCCCTTGGGGTGCACTGAAACAGCAATTGAGACTGGGCATGGTGGCACGTGCCTGTAATCCCAGCTCTTGGGAGGCTGTAAACAGGTGGATCACTACGAGTCCAATCTAGTAGTGAGACCCTGAACACCCTGTAGACCGTTCCCTAAAATAGAAAGAAGAAAAGGAAAAAAAAGATCAGCTTCATGGAAGAAACAGCTTGTCAGGTGGGCTTTGAGGGATGAAGAGGAGGTCTGCAGGGGCAAACACTAGGGGAAAGCAGGGCAAAAGGGTGGGGAGACGCAGATACACAAGCCTGGAGGCAGCTGAGTTTGGCCAGGTGACAGAGCGAGGGTGGAGACACAGACAGACAGGACTGTAGGAGGTAGAGAGGCAGGTTCCCGGCTCTGGAGAGCACTGACTCCCAGCTCAGGAACTCAGGCAGGACTGGCAGCAAAGACCCAGGAAAGCAGCTATTGTCATCTAGAAACAAAGCTAAGAGTCCATTAGCAAAACAAGGAAATAAATGGCCCAGTCCCCGGATGAGTACATTCTCACTTGTCCGAGTAGAAAGGCAAAGTCAGACTAGGCCAAGCTGCTGCTTTAACTCAGACGCCCACAGGGATCAGGCAGGTTACCTGCCTCACTGACCAGGGCATAGCCACTGCTGGGCAGCAGTCGCCACGTGGCCAGCCACGCAGTGGCCGCCAACAGCATGAATGCACCCGCCCTCCAGCCCAAATACCACTTGTAGGCATTTATCCTACAAACAGCACTCAAATCGGTACAAAATGAGGTACGAACAGATTTCCTCACAGCTGTAGTATTTGTAAGAGCAGAGGATGGGAAGCTTAAATATCTATTCAGTAGGGACTGGCTAAGTAAAAGTCAGCACATGCACCCCTGGAGTACTACATAACTATAAACACAGAACGATCGCATGCAGATAACAGAATGCTCTCGAAAGAGCTTTTTGGGGGGAGGTGGGGTGTTCTGTTGTTGTGTTTAAGCAGATTCAGAAATGCCATATTGGATTACACACACATACACACTCACACACACACACACACACGCTCTCTCTCTCTCACACACACAGTTATTTCAATACACAGCACTACTTACTAGCATGATTCACAAGGATAAGGTGTGTGAGCAGGAGCCAGGGTAACACGGAGCTATGCATTGCACTGTATCCCTTATCTTTTGGATTTTGCAGCATATGAATATTCAGAAAGGGGGGTGAGTAACCTAAAAAAGTGAATGTGGAAAATGTGTTTTCCGCAAATGGCAGGAAGAGAATGGAGGGGTTGGTTGTCCCTTTGGGTTAGTCATGGGAAACTTGTGGGAAGAAAGACATAAAGCAGGCTACAGTCTACACTGTCCGCCCCTATAGCGGGAGGTTTGTTTTATGGTCTCATTTGTACTGCCAGATTACAGGGAGAAAACAAACATAAAAATAATTTCATAATTGGAAATGGAGAACATTAGCGTGGCTGAGCCCTGGTGTCGCCTGGCCCCTCCCCCACTGTTGAGATGAGGAAATGACAGCCCCAGGTGCGAGTCCCAGGTGGCCCATCGCAGGGCCTGCAGGCTGAACCCGCACCTTCCAGGCTGCACCGCTGGAGCGAGGCGCCCAGGACCAGTGCCCAGGCTGCAGAGCAGTCCTTCCCTCCACGGGGACCCAGGTATGCTCAGACCGGGACGCTGCAGAGACCGGGCTCTTAACCGTGGGACAGCTGCCCTGGGCCACCCAGCCATGACAGTGGCCATGGAAGCCACAAATAGGTGGCAGGGACCAGGACTCTTCCTCACCAAATCCCACCCAGGCAGACTCACAGGGGGCAGAGTCCAGGTTGGGCCACTAAATGTCGCGTGGGGCTCTTTTCCAAGGAATAACTTCTGCACATCTCCTCCTCATTCTTCCCTTGTCTGCCTTACCTCACCAGCCTCAGTCCTCCACTTTGATTTTCCCTGTCACATCTGTGACACCACAAACTCCAGTGACAACCTCTTTTAAACAAACTGCATCTGACTTCGCTAGGTTTCATTGTGAAGTTAGTGCAGTTTGTAACAATCCAGTTCATTCCTTCACATCTGATTGCTAAGAACACAACCCATCACACTTTGCGACATCAATAAGCACAGTGCAGCGCGAGGGGCCTGGTTTCAGTTTTGCTTGATGAGACAGCTGGTGACGTCACGTGGAGGTCAGGTAGGCATACACACACCACGCCTGCACCTCGCCACGTCCTCGCTCCAAATTCAGCTTCAAAGAAAATCTCTATGTCCTCCCATGAATCTTATTTTATTTTCACCTGGCTCAAAATGTGAAGCACAGTAAAAGTAAGCCCAAAGAGCTCCAGTGCTAGACATGTGCTGCCCAGCACGGTGGACACACGGCAGACTAGACACTTGTAACGTGGCTGGACCTAGCTGAGCATAAGCAACACAGATTTCAAAAGTCTGTGAAATACCTAATGAATGATTTTGATACTTATAGTGTGTTAAAAAATAACATTTGGGGGCCAGGGAGATGGCTCAGTGGAGTAAGCGCTTCCCTGGCAAGCGTAAGGACCTGAGTTCAATCCCCAGTTCCACCAAAAAAAAAAAAAAAAAAAAAAAATTGGACACATCAAATGAAATAAACATTAGAATTAGCTGTTTAATTTTTTGTGGTAACTACTGAACACAGATTCACGTATGTGGCTGAAATTATCTACTGGGTGGCACTATTCTACATTTGAGATCAACAGACTTTTTCTGTGATAAATGGCCAATTTATATCCAGTCATGCCTTGGTATGCATGGGACACTGTCCCAGAGCCCCCCCAGGACACCAAAATTCACAGATGTTCACATCCCATCTATGAAAAGGCATCGTAATTGCATACAACCCATGCACATCCACCCGTATACTTGAAGTCATCTGTAGCTGACTTACAATTTCTAATGCAATGTGAATGCCACATAAGTAGTTGTTATGCAGCATTGTTTGGAGAACAAGAAAAAGTCTCAGCTTGTTCAACACAGATCCAATTTGTGTGCGTTGAGGGGTGGTCCGAGATTGAATCCGGGGATGCTGACACTACCAGGACAGAAGGCTAACTTACTTTACAGATGTTTCGGGCCGCTAGGTATAGGTCTCTGCTAGGACAGTCTGCCGTGGCCTTTCTGGGAGCAGACAAAGGGTGCACATGCAATGTGTCACGCATGGGTGGCTGTGGTCACAAAGCCCTGTCCACAAAAGCACGCAAGGTGGCTGACTGACGGATGCATGGGCCATCGTTTGCTGCATGGTCTATTTTTCAAGCTTCAATGCTCGATAGAGTTTTGGGGCACACAAAGTGACAGAAGATCTGCCTCCTAAGGAGCTGCTGTGCAGGAGAAGGGGGTCCTAGCCAGATTTCATGCCTGCATAGTCTGTAGAGTTCCACTGCGTGCCTTCTAGAGTTCTCCGGCAGTGGGAGTTCACGTCTTACTATTGCTTACTTCATAAACAATCTAAGTTGAATGAGAATTTGAGGCTAAGTTGGGCAAAGGATACAATCTATCGGACTTCGAAGTTGGGTAAGTGTGGATGACAGTTCCAGGACGAGAGGAACAATTTCAGAGACTGGGCAACCTGTCTGTCACCCAGCAGGGATGATAAAGAGAATCTCTACCATCACCTAGGCAGCTCGTAGAGGGCACAGTCTGAAGTCCTTGAGGCTTGAAGGTCTTCAGCTTTGTGGCAGCTCTGCAGTGAAGGGAGTTGGCTCTGCCTGGCTTGGAGCAGACCCAGGGGCAGCTGCTACCTCATGAGTGGTGGCTACCTCCGCTATGTACAGAACCAACACCGATTAGCAACACATCACACTCTAAATATTGATTAATCTGAAGCTGATTTCCTGGCTCAAGTCATGTGTGTGGTTATAAGCTGTTTCCTGCCAGGAAAATAAGGCAATTAACTTGAAGAGTTCCAGCTACAGGCATGACACGTGTCCAACCTTCATAGGTATTTCCACATGCCAGGTTGCATTAACAGGAGCTAAAAAATTATCCGCCTGTGCTTCTGTCTAGAAATTATGAAGTCAGAGTCCATGTCACCATCATGCCTCCAGCTTCTAGGACAGAGCTTGGCACACACTAAGAATTTAGTTAAACATTTCTTGGTTCTGGGTGTGGGGATTCCCGCCAGATGCCTCGGTGGTTTGTCTCATTTGCTACTCCATGGGCCCAGAGGGCTCTTGCCTATAAATCAAATACTTGATCCAATCTTAAGATAGATCCCTCTCATAGGAGGCCAGGTTTCCTGTGCAGGGCAGTTCCATGCAGCCCCCTAATAACTTCCAAGGAACCCTTGCCATTTGCTCTCACCAGGCCCCTGGGGATCCCAGATGACCTAGAGACTGAGATAAAGGAAGGTGGCACTCTGAGACTCACCTCCCCATTTGGGGAATACTAAAGACTAAGGTCTTGTGCTTTCAGACCTTTCAGACAATGGGCCTCCATTCTGGAACTTTTCCATTTTCATACACCAAAAGTACAAATTAAAATTTTTAAAATTTCCAATCCTTCTCCCTCCTGCTGGACTCCTGTTCATCTGTCAGGTTCATCCATGTTAACGTGATAATGAGACAACACAGAGGCAGCACTGCAGAGCTGCTTTTCTACACCAGCTTTGAAGAGAAAGCCTTAAAAGCACAGTGCACGGGCTCTGCCACACTAGGCACAACGTTCTGAATGAAGGGGGCACATGCGTGTCCCTCAAATTATTCCAATTAAGCAGCCACAGAAATGCTCACCTCGAAAGCAGGCAATCTGCTCTGCACACCCCGAACTGGAGCTGATAGATGCCCAGGCCTTCAAATACCTGTCTCTAGCAGAAATGAGGCTGAATCAAAGTCAACTTTGATGACGTCACACATGGTCACAAAGCATGGGCTCTGTTGCTTTTGTGTGTGTGTGAGTATGCATGTGTGTGTGTATGTGTGTGTTTTAAAAAAGAAAGGACTGGATCAGTTCACATGTTTGGGATAGGAGACCAAAATTTAGAGACCTGAATACATTCACTCTGCCTATATCTTTGGAATAGAAAAAGACAGATTATCAACAGGGTCTAGACTTCTTTTAGGATGACTGCACTTGGCTCCTTTACACAAAATCAATCAGGAAAAACTCGATTCAAATAACCCTGCGCTAAAGAGCAGGACAATTCAGCTCTTTTCTCTATATGGTCCACTTGGTATTCAAGGAAGGACAGAAACTGGAAAATCTTCAGCCGTTCCTGCCTCGCCCCGGGAAGTTCTTTGCCCTCCACATGCGCCTGGGCAGGCCTGGGCCACGAGCAGAGATTGAGCAGCTGTGACTCGCGCTCTTGCCTACCCCCACCCCATCACTCCACCAAGAAAACCTTGGCCCAGACGCACCTTCTCTCCAAACTGGCCGGATCAAACTTTGCTTAGGTCAAAAAGGTACTTGTATTGGCTTAAAAGCCCTATTTTCTCCCAATTTCTGCTGACTAGATAGAAGCAAAAATTCTGTTAATGTCAACAAAGCATGCAATCAAGCAGCATAGACGATGATGTCAATACAGACTTTAAAATCAAACTGCGCCTTGGGAAGCATTTTCCACTCAAGCGCTGCTCCTTCCTAGACCCGCAGAGAGCTGGCCTGGGAAACCATCGCAGCAACGATCAATGCCCCTGCTTGTTTACAGCCCATTCCAGCACTATTCAAGGTGCTGCTTCTTTCTAACTCCAATCCGACAATGGTGACCAAGGCTGATCTGGTTTTATTTTCTTGAGGACCTACTATGTGCTGCCATTGAGACGGGTGTGTTAAAACTTTTTCCTCACTCCCTCTTAATGTCACCCCCTCACATACAACTTTAAAGAAATTCTCACCACTAAGCTCTACCCAGAAGTCTTAGGAGACGGCATTAGTGAGTAAGTAACTTGCTCAGGGTGAAGCAGCCACTGAAAGGCAGCACCAAAGTTCAAATGCATACTGGCTGATTCTAGAGATGGTGCCATCCCGAAACACCCAAAATTATGCTCTCAGCTCAGCTACTTGCCTTGATCTGTCATCACTTCCTGGCCACAGATGAGGGAATTCTGAGAGGTAAGCATTCTCTTCTGGGAGGAAGAGGACCTGTCCACATGCCTCAAGTCTGGGGGATACAGATGTCACTCTACACACAGACACATGGAAATGAGGCAAGTGGCTAGCCTAAGGGACCCTCCCCAGGTGGCTGGGAGGCCAACTCTGCCCCACAGAACCTCGCCAGTAATTCTTCTGATGCGTCCCAGCCCTGCTGCCCTCAGTCCCTCTTGGAAGGATGGGACGTGCCAATAAACAGGGCACTGGAATTCACTTCAGGCTATTTATGGACTCCTCGAGAGTCTATCCGTCTTCTCGACCAGCTGCCTGGGTTCTTTATTTCTTCTCTTCCACCTTTGCTCTGGTTCCTGCGCTTTTGCTAACAGGATACCAGGAGAAATAGGCAAAAGACAAATACCATACATAGCAGGGAGATTTTACGATTAGGATGCACAGGGAAGGAATGGGCTGCCGTGAAGTTTCGGGATTAAGTCTGTATTTCAAACAGCTGTAATCACTCTTGCTTCCGCTGCGTGGCGGAGGGTCTCTGAGCTTGTTTTGATCTCCCCGCATCTTGTGTGGCACACCCAGTGAGGGGCTAATGAATACCCCTGACGGATAGTGGAGGACATGTGGCCACTTAGGGACTCCGCATAGCCACAGTCTGCCAGGCATCTGTACATATGTCTGCGCTGCTAATATCCTCTTATTTTTTTTGTCCCTTGGTTATCCAGAAAGTGCAAATGATCACCTTGAATAGGTCAGCACTATAGCTGACATCAAGATTGGCCACTGTGAGATTTATTTTCTCACTTAAGAAAAAAGTATACAATCGAGACTAGAGTTCCAAGTAGCCCGGGCTGCCCTGCTGAAGTCCCAGTGTCATGACTGGCTGTGCAGCTGTGGCTGGCACCGGCCTAGTGCAGAGCAAGGTGAGCACTAATGGCACAAGGAAGCAGCAAGGGGGTATTTGGGCAGGGTGGCCATGCGTGGAGTAGGCGCCCGGGCTCCGCTGACCTCGGTGGATACAATTTCGTTACCTGTGCTTTCGAGGCCCTCATCCTCACAGAGAAAGCTCTCTCCGTCTCGACCTTTGCTGACCTCTGAATTTTCTGGCAGTCACAGGAGCCTACGATCATGTTTTCAGAAATCTGCTTGGCATCGTTCCGTGACTTATCTTTCAGGCCTCACCACAATTATTCATGCTCTGGCAGTATCCTAGCTACAGTCACAGTCCTCTTCACGGCCTGATACTGAAGGTTACTCCGTCCCGGCCGGTGCAGATGGGGCTCCTCTCCTCAGCATCGTGAGGCTGGGCCGTGGGGAGGACACACACTGCGGGCCGTGGCCCAAAGCCACGTGGCCCAAAGCCACTTCCAACCTCCAGCCTTCTGGGCAGGCTAATGCAGAACAGGAATCAGTCCCCACATCAGCGACAATTTGGCTTCTGATTGCATTCCAGTGCACACTCACTATACACTTGGGACACATGTTCACACACACCAAATGTGAACCCCACAGGCTGCCTCTGGACTGTGTGAGACATAATCTTTTACCTCTCTATTACTCATAGCAAATATTCTCTGCTTTTGCCTTTTTTTTTTTTTTTCTTTTTTTAACATCCTGCTTCTATTCTGCGGTCCGTGCTTCCTGCTTTGTATATTTTAGGTTAGTTTAGACATGACCTCACATCCTGGCCAATTGCACAGTAGCTTCTAATTGCTGGAGCTCTGCTAATGGACTGTACATTTATGCATGGGGGGAATAGGTTACAAGCGGCAGAATCCAGAAGGCAATAAACTGGCACTGGTTCAAACTAGGGCCCTGAGGTTAGATGGATTTGGTTTAATCTCAGGCTATCTGTGTGGCCTAGGACAACTTACTTAACCTCTCTGAGCCTCTGTTATCCTGTCCCAGTGGAGATCATAATGGCTTCTACCTCGCAAGGTTGTTTCTAAAATTAATAGTGAATAATGCCTATAAATGACTTAGCACAACCAAGCTATTATTATAATTACTCATTAGGCTTCCAAATGATGGAAGGGCCTTCTCCTCTAGTGTGTACTGTAGCTAAGATCTGCCCAGCCCTTCCGCTCCACCTCTATGCCTTGCCCATCACTTCCTGCAGGAAGCACCGCTGGCTGAGTGCAGTGCACACAATAATGCGTCTACACTGCTTGTCACTCTTCGAGCTTTTCAGGTGCTTCCCACAGAGGCTGACATTTTTCCCTAATTCACACCCAGAACTTGTCCAAGACCAAGAAGCCTCTCCTTCCAAAACCTCCAGTAGATTCAGGGGAACACACCTGGAAAGCACAATCTGGCACCTGGCCGGGCACTTGGCTTAAAACAGGGAGACCACCTTCAAAGTCAGGCTGCTCAGCCCCGGTGGGCACAACTCTGGCGCAGATGGAGCATGGCTGTCCTGCTTAGCAAAGGCTTTCCCTCAGCAGCACACGGCCCCCACCACCAGGAGGTACAGGGGCTTCCTGGCCTATCCCAAGTGGCCTCTGGGCCGGGCCTGGAGATCCCCACATGGAACTTCCCAGCCCACCTGTAGACAGTGCTGCACATTGTGCCGGAGCACGTCACGTCTGCTGCTAGGGGTAACCAGAGCGCCTCCAGTGCAAGGATCATCTGTTTAAACTGAAGTGCTGTCATTTGTTATGGCATTTTTATTTATGAGTGTGTGTTTTGTAACCCTGTGGCATAAATATTAAATAATAATATCCCTTGGGTGAAAAAAATCACTTCTGTTAACTGACAACGTCTTATGAAAATATGAAGTAAACCCAACCACAAAATTTGGTATTACTTGATTTCTGAAATATCAGTGAAGGAATGGATTGCTCAACAGGTAGACGCAAAGGTAGAATTACAATTTCCATTTTTACAGCCCTTGCTTTAAGAAACGCAAAATCCAAAAAGTAGAGTGTTTAAAAACACTCGGACTGGGTGTCAATTTTTGGTAGAATCAAAATCTAATTCCTGCCAGTATCTTTTAGGCAGTTTTTAGCCTGTAAGAAAAAAGACTCCAAATAATGACAATGTCACACAAATGAGAATTCTGGCAATGACACTGCTCAATTTTTTTTAGTATTCTGTGAATCTCCTATTACATCAGTTTCATGATTCAGCATTTTCCATTTCATTTATTTACAGTAATATATGGCAAGACAACCCTAGGTTTCTGCAGGATCCTGGAACATAAGGTAGGCTGGGCCAGAAGGGTGCCGCCTTCAGTAAATTGACTATTGTTTGAGATAATTTGAAAACAGGAAAGAGCAAGCCATTAAAGGAGCTGAGAAATCCACCTTCTTCTTCCCCCCCACCCTTCCAATGGTCCCACACGATTCTAGTATTTAAAATGAGTTGATTCTTGAAAAATAGGGTACTGCCATTTGGTGATGAGTAAAACTGAAGCCAGAAAGTGTGCCAACTGCTAACTCATACGCATAAGCCAAACATAGTCTCTGAAATGACAATGTTCAAGACGCAGCTAAAGTCACCACCACTCTGGCGGTAAGCCTGTTCCAAAGAACTAGATTTTCTTTCTGGCATCCACAACTTGGCTGAGTGACCAAAGAAGAGTTGAGGAGCGCTGAGCATTCGAGGTGCGTTGGTGTAACACCGTCCGGGCTAGGGAGACCCAGCAGAAACTGAAGGCAGGGTCGAGAAGGATGGCACGCGTGGAGAGAAAGGGGTGAAGTTGGGCTTGGGAAGAAGGAGATTTGGAGGAGACAAGGGGGAAGCTCGCAGGTGGGGAGAGGGCTGGAAAGCGGGCGAGGCAGGAGGGGAGTGAGGAAAACGAGGGGCGCTGGCAAGGCTCCCAGGTGGGGTCGAGGGTGAGAGGGTCCCCGGGAGGACCCGGCGGGGTCCGCAGCGAGAATGGGAAGCTCAGAAGGACTCGAGAGAGAGTCGCCCCGCAAGTCCGGCGCACGCGCCTCTCCCGGAGCCCCGGGCTCCATCCAGGTGCTGAGCGCCCGCGGCTCCGCGGCGGGGAAGAGCGAAAACTCCCAGCGCCGTCCCCGCCCCGCGTGGCGGGGGTCCCCGGCCGCCCTCTCCCGCGTCCTCAGACCCCGTGAGCAGGGGAGGATCCCGAGCAGGGTTCAGCTCTTACCAGGTAGCACAGCAGGAGCAGTGCGCCGGCTGGGCGCCCGCCGAGGCCCGGGGGCACCGCGGCGCTCGGGGGGGCCATGGCTGCGGCTCGGACGCCGAGCGCGGAGGGCGGCGGG
>NDGN011472377.1:0-10937 GCA_002564285.1 Tympanoctomys barrerae | reverse complement strand
CTAGGAAGTTCAGATTCCTCCACATGGGTGTTGCTTGGATCTGGCTGCTGTGCTCCACTTCTTTCTGCTGTACGCGTTAGAGTTGAACCCTTTGTGTCACTCTGGCAAGATGTTCTGCTCCTCAATCAGCTGGATGGGTCTTGCCTCTAGCCTCTTTGCAGGGAGTTCTGCTGAAGGGTTCCATGCTGGGCYTGCACTCTAGGTCAATGAGGATCCACGGGCCCTGGGTCATCTCACTCACTCACCGGGCCTGAGCTCTGGGTCTGTTCAGGATCTCACAGCCCCAGTCGTCTCACTCCCTATCTCTATGTTTTCTAGCATCTATCATTCATTTTGATCTTTCATTTATTTATGCTCAGTTTATTTTTTTATACTTTGGTTTCTTCACATAAAAGAAATCATGTTGTATTTAATCTTATGTATCTGATTTATTTCACTTAACATTATGGTATCAGGGTGTGTCTATTTTCCTACAAATGACTCAAATTTATCCTTCTTTGTAGCAGAATAGAAATCCACTGTATACAAGTACCATATTTTCTTTATCCATTCATCTCTTAGTGGAAACATGGACCACTTCCATGATTTAGCAATTATAAATTGTACTGTTATAACCATGGTCATGCATGCATCACTGTGATGTCATGTCTTAAAGCATAATTAAAGAACATTCCTTTGAAAAAGCCAAACATTACCTAAGGGATTTATCTAGTTTGGCTGGATCTTGCACCACATAAATATGTGATGGGAGCAACAGCTTATCCATTTATGCACATCCATGGTTGTCTTCCAGTACTGACACTGTATTTGAAGATACCAAAGTACCAAGGAGAGAATGACCTAACTTCAGGGATCTGCCAGCATCCACACCTCATTAATACACACTTTACTCATGCCTAAGCCAAACCTCTACACTGTATAGGAAGAGAATTAAAACATGTATGGAGAAGTTCAACCTGCTTGTTTTCAAGCTCTTAAGTAATGAGATGGGGTACCAAAAATATTATTAGTATGAAGTTGCCCACAAACAAGGTTGCCCTGGGACACTGTCTGGGAGTAATGTCTTGCCCTTACGCTTGACCTCAAATTGGCCTTGCTAGTGTCTTCTCTGCACTCATCCATCTATACCGGTAAAGTCTAAAACCCACTTTTTCACAAACATCCTTGCTGCAATTGTTAACACACACAATGAGATCCTAATGCAAATTTACTTTGCACCCTCACATAAAAAATTTTCAAATGCTGCTAGGGCTGAAATCACATTAAATAATCCTTATCTCACAAAAGGAAAAAATATTAGAGCTAAAAAGACAAACGTGCAAGATCCAAACGTCTTTGCCTTTATGATAGGGAGGGGACTTTCCTCCTCTGGTTATTTTTGGTTCCTCTAGCCTTGAAGAATTGTTTCTGTGCATTATAATCTTGTTGAATCGTGGACTCTTCACACAGTTGATTCGGTTCTTCACAGTTTACTCTACACTTTCATATATATTAAATCACTGTACTTGCACAATATTTTTTACAAAGATTTGGAAGTGGTAGGAAGATGTAAACCTCTCCCTGGTATTATTTGGGCATACTGAATGCAATCAGTTCCTTTGAGCTTGAATTTCTCTGTAAAAAAAAAAAAAGGAAACTGGGTTCAATAAGGGCATAATTCCAAGTTGGACTGAAGAGTCATTGTTATGGTGCACTTGAGAAAATAGTGCTCTCACAGGATGAAATAGCTTAAGTAAATTCTTGGGCAGGAGGTATACGTGAAGTAACTTAAAGAATACGTGCAGGGAGCCACAGCATTGTCTGTGAGTGCTACATTTCATAGCATGCATCAGCTACTCCTCATCTTAGAAGCACCATGCTTGCTCTGACCTCCTTTTCAACTTTGCAAACAGCTTGCATATGGGCCTTGCATGCCCCTCCTGACTGCATTCTACAGTCCTCAAAGGCAGAAACTGAACTCTCCAAGCTCTGTGTGGGCTCCCATGCATGCGACAAGCACAGTGTGTCCTCTGCAGTAGGTGCTCAATCAGCAATGAGAGAATGGGAAGCAAAGGAGATAATTGCAGTCTTCATTTTGGAGGAAGCCATGGGGCCATGATAGAGAAGCTTCGGATAACAAATTGACATACAGAGGTGGCAGATGGCAATGAAGTTAAGCTTCAATGTGTGACCCATATTCGGGAAATATGATGGCATAAGGGCATTGCACTCCGACTGTTCGCTCTTTGAAGCTGTGTAAACCACACATAAAAAGTATGTAGTCCGATTTATCAGCCAGTGTGCCATACAAGGCACTCTTGGGGTGGAAGTTCCCAAAAAGTCTCTTGTTTATCACAAAGTAGAAGAACTAAGTAGGATTCATGGAAGAGAAGCCATATCTATGGCCTTCATTCTCTCATACCAAGAAGGATAGATACTCTTAGTTTAATGCAAATATTAGTTTTCTCAAAATTATAAGACAATCTATTTTATAATTTAGCTGATCTGGGTTGCCTGTGGAATATTGATTGAAAGAGACACACACTGTGTTCCACAAGAACCTGAAAAGCTATTCCTGTAGGCAGTGATGGTGAGGATGTGGGCAGGGCAAGTGCAGGGACACTGGTGAGACTCAGAGGGGAGCTCATGGGAGATGATGGTGGAGACACCTGGGACCAAGGAGGAAGGCGGTGTCCAGGGCATCTTGGCCCAGGAGGCAGGGTGTGTGAGAACAACTCCGCACTAGATGGAGAACAATTGGAAGGACAGAAAGAGTGAGATTGAGGACTGGTTTGCACTTGTCATTTCTGAGTGCCTGTTGGGCCAGGTGGATATGCAAAGTTGATTTCAGGGAAACATTCTGGGCTGGACTTGCAGGTCTAAGTGTATTTGGCAGTACAACCATCCTAACTATTCTGTATGCATCCACTTCCTTCTTTCTTTCTTTTCTCTCTTTCCCTCATCCTAATCATTCTTTCTTCTTGAGTGCTTTTTAGCTAGACATAGTTTTACTCACAAGATGGGCACTTTAGCAATCTAGCAGACTCTGCTAAAAATAAAAAAGTAGCAAAGGGCTGAGAACAAAGCACAGTCGCAATGCCCTGAGCTTCCAACTGAGTGTCCAGTTTCACCATCACTACAGCAAAACCATACAGGATCTAGACAGATAGATGGATAGATAGATAGATAGATAGATAGATAGATAGATTGTAGACTGTATCAGTTACTCTTCTCTCATTGCTCAGACAAATACTCAACACTCAAAATGAGGGAAGGAAAGTTTTATTTAGCTCACAGTCACTGACGGTTTCATGACACTGGAGCAGAGGCTGAGGTGCTCTGCTTTCCACATCTCTCCCTCTCCACATCTCTGAGAAAGCACAGGCTAGCCAGTTCAATGGTTCACACCTCTCTGGCCCCGCCCCTCAGGCCCCACCCTGGTCCTCTGGTTCTACCCCTCAAGCCACTCTGCTCCTCCAGCAGCATCTGCCCCATAATTTACATGGGGCTTTGTAGGGACAACTAGACATAAACCAGAACATTCCATCCCTGGATCCCCAAAGTCTCATGCACATCTCTGTCTAAAAGGCATTTTAGTCCATCTCTAAGAAATGCCAAAGTCCCAACAGTTACTGAAAAGTCCAAGTCCCAAGTCTCCTCCAAGATCCAAGGCAAACTCAACGTGAGCCCCTGTAGAAATGAAAAGTTAGCACCTGCAAGAAGGCACATGGGCAGAGGGTTCAATCCCCAGGCCTTCTGTGCAGGCCCTGCCCCTGGGGTGCACGGAGATGGCAATTGAGACTGGGTGTGGTGGTGCGCGCCTGCAATCCCAGCTCTTGGGAGGCTGTAACAGGTGGAGCATTATGAGTCCAATCTACTAATGAGACCCTGAACACCCTGTAGATCCTTCATAAAATTAAAAAAAAAAGTTAAATACATCCAACATTCAAAGGCACAAGATAAACATTGCCATTGCCAAAGGTATACACAGGAGGATACAAACCATTAGGGCCAAAACAAGTCCAAACTCCAGCAGGGCAAACATTAAGTCCTGCAGGTCTTTGTGGAACATCCAAAGCAATCTGTGGCAGATTGTGAGCTCTGTGTGGCTCCGTCCCTATGGAACTCTTGGTGGTAGCTCCCATGGCTTCTCTTTTAAGCCTGCTTTGCTACCTCTTTGCAGTTTCCTTAGATGATCCACATTCTTGGCTTTTCCAAATTTCTGGGGTTTCCAATGAATAGCCTTCTCACTCACAGCTTCACATACTGCCCTCTCAGGGCACACTGCCTGGTCCCCCGGCCTTCTTCTGAAATTGAGGTGGAAGCGTTCCTAACCTCAGAATGCCTGCATGCACTTAAAAAATGCCACATGGATGATGCCAAGGCGTGCCTGCAGCTGGAGCAGCAGCCAGGCTTTTCTCTCTCTTGGCTGTAGGGGTACAGTGCCTGGATCACTGAGCACTCTGACCCTGATTCTGAGAAGCAAATTCTCTATGCCATTGCCACTCTGTAATCTGGTATAGCTGCCACCTCTGTTCTGGAACCTGATGTGGCCACCACCTGCATTCTGGAGCATGAGGCTCTGTGGTTTTCTCCTCGAAGCAAAGTCTCTTACCCTCATAATTCTGAGGCTACAGAGGGCGAGAACCTGTTACCTCCTGTGATGCCCTCAGGACCTCTTTTCTACTCTCCTGTTCCTCCTGAGTAATGGAGATCTCAGCTCTATCTTTGCAGTCCACAGCCTTCCTGGTGCTTTCTTTCTGGCCAAACTCACATTTTAAATCATTCTGCTGGGCTCTTTTCTCTTCATTCTCAGCATATATTTGACTAAGAGCCCCCAACAGTAACCACACAACTGCCCCAACATGTGACTGCTTTGAGATTGCCTTTGAAAGATTAATCAGTCCTCTATGTTTAACCTCAGTCTCAGGCAAAGTCTCTGGACATGGGCAAAATTCAGACAAACTTTCTGCCAAGCCAAAACACAAATGATCTGGAGTCCAACAACCAATGCAATCCTTCCCAGCAGAAACCTCCCCAGCCTGGTCTGTACAGGCAGCATTTCCATCAGTCTTCTGGACTGAGCTCTGACCAGCATCTTCCCTACCGAACAGCTGAAGCTGTTCCTGTGCTTCTCTTGTAGGAAACATCTCCAAACCTTTCCTATCTCTTCCCATCAGCCATTCCCAAAAGCTGGCAATCCACATGGTCAGGTTTAGCCACAGCAATGACCCCGCTTTTCTGGCACTAAATCCTGTATCAGTGTTACTCTTCTCCTGTTGCTGGGACTAATACCTACACTCAAAATGAGGGAAGGAAAGGTTTATTTAGGTCACAGTTACTGGAGGTTACAAGACACTGGAGGAGAGGCTGAGGCACTACTGTGTCCGGCACAACCCTTTCCACATCTCTGAGAAAGCACAGGCTAGTCAGTTTAATGGTTCATGCCTCTCTGGCCTTGCCCCTCGGGCCCTACCTTGGTCCTCTGCCCCCCTCCCACGCTACTTTTTGCTCCTCCATCTATGTCTGCCCCATAATTTACATGAGGCTTTGTGGGGACAACTATACACAAATATATATATGCATTCATATATTTAAATATTATGTATGTATGTATATATTTATATATTATATATGTTGTACTATTTTAAAACAAAGTATATGAATTTGAATTTGCCAGATGGTAAAAAAAATTGAATCTTCAAATATATGGAATAAAATCTTAAAAGAAAATGCTGAATAATGCAGAAAAATAAGAAAAGAAAAAAATGCAATGAAATGAAAAGACAAAAACATGTTAGTTGTAAGTATACAAATAAATAAAAATAATCCAAAGCTAGTGTGATAAAAGAGTCTTTGCACTGAGTTCCAAAACTAAAAGGCTAAATTACAAGAAATCCATAGAAAGACCCAGGAAGGATACAAGGGAAGGATGCGCCCGGGCCAACTAGGCTGCTGCGAGGGCTGGCATATGTCAGAAAGGTAACAGATCCCATGCATATGGGAGATGACAGCGTTGGGCCTACGGGGTCACCATTACCGAAGTGGCAGGAATACTACCATGTGCTGCTGGTGACCACAGTAGGGTGTCATCAGGGTGGCAAAGTGGGAACAGGAGTGCATTTTACCCAACATTGAAGTCAGGGACCAGGAACACAGTTGTCTCTGTCTTCAGGTTCAGCCTTGCTCAAACCTTGAGCAAGTCCTCTTCTTGTCCTCAAGGTATACACAGCATTTGGGGGGAACTTCATAAAAAGTTCAAATCTGATTACTGCATTGTTCCAGCTAAACACCTTATTTTCCATGATTTTCAAGCTAAAGAATTAAGACGGCCTCTATCATCCACCTCACTTTACACTATTCTACTATATTTTACTGTATCCAGAGCAATTTTTCCTTTTCTTAAAGTATTTTTTAGGGATGCAGGGATCTTAAACAGGCTTCTGCTCTTTCTGGAAAATTCTGCTTTTTTTCCAGTTCCTAGAATGCCTGCCTGCCATCAGAATCCAGAGGAAAAAACACATTAGGAAGCCCTCTGTGAACCCCTAAAGCCCTCAATATTACCTGTCCTTTCCTTTATCAGCTCAGATTGCAGCAGCATAATTCAAAAACATTCTGGAGTAATCGTTCCAATTTCCTATCCCCTTCACCTGCTCTTTCCTTCAGGAGGGCAGGTTCTTGTCTGTGACACTTACTTTTATTTCTTATGTTTGTCACAGAGCCAGGGACAGAATGATCTGTAGTCTGCTCATTGGCACTGGTCTTGCCACAGACTTGGATTGGCAAATAGAGGAGACAGTGGCAGAGAAAGAGGTTCACAGACATTTGTTGGACAAATTCACTCATCTCATGTTCTTTCCTATCAGTTGGTGAAAATAGACCCAAAGAAGAAACAAAAGGAAAGAAACCTAACTGCACAATTCTCTTGTACATTCCAATGGGTTAGATTCTAGGTGTTAAGGGCTGTATTCAGATAAGAAGCAGGAACAGAGTTCTCTGTTCATGTAATCCAGGCTCAAAGACCATACAAACCCAAACGCATGTGTGGCTGGCACCCCCAGCCCCAGTGAAGATCACTGTCCACCCAGACATAACCGAAGAGGCAGTGGCAGTCACAACATCATTGTTTTGCTCATGGAAGCAGAATAACTGTGGTGTACCAGGCATGTATATATGACTAGTATATAAGCGGTCATGCTTGTACATAATTGATTATTTACTTAGAATATTGTGTAAACCAAGAGATGGGAGGGGAGGAGAAGAGAGAAATGAGATCTTAAAAATGGAAGTATGATTGTGTGGTGTACATGCACCAAGCCCCCATGAGAAATGTGCTCATTATGTGCTACAGACATGCACAAAACATGTAAGAGAAGGGCTCCAAGAAGTGGAGGGGGAAGGGAGAGAGGGGTCAAAGAAGAATTAAGATGTGTGACCTTCACAGACTGACTTAACACGGGGAATGTGATCACTGTATACTAGAAATGTATACTGATTAGCAAACCAAAAAATAAATCAAAGATTAGAAGATTAAAGTAAAAAATAGGGTATCTTTTAGTGTAACAAAAGGATTACAAATATGTAAAAGTATCTTCCACTAAATCACAAACTGCAAAATCAATATGCATTGCTTTAAACTCCCCAGAATGTCGTCACATTTTCTTCTAAATTTTTCCAATTAAATCTTAGATAAGATGATTCTGGAGATGTCTAATGGACTCATGTGGTCATAAACACATATGGTAACTAATCAGTAAACAATAAAATGAAAGAAACAGCATCAGTTATTCTGTTCCTATTCTGAAGTATGTGCAGCATTCTCTTCTCCTTGTAAATTATACCTCATAAAAATTTTGAAGCTACAGAAGGTAACTTTGGAAATAAGCTTTAGCCAAACCCATCCTCAGGGCCTGTCTGCTGGGAATAGCTTGCTGGGATTTTCTAGAGCACACTGGCGAAGGGATTGGAAAGAAAGCGGCCCATTGCTTTGATCCCTGAAGACCGTAGGATAGCAGACAGAGACAGATGGTCTGCTTCAGTGGCTGCAGTGCCAGGCCACCACTGCCACGTGGATGAGCGTGCTCCTTGCCAGGACTTCCTCTGTGTCTTCCTGCAGTTCTCCTCGGGAGCCACTCTGCTGGGGGCGCTTGGAGAGTAGGATGTGGATTATGGATGAGGACAGCTCTGAGCCTGGCACATGACCTTGAGGTGCGACCCGGGGACAGACTTGGATGGAACGCACTACTCCAGTGGGCTGTGTGCTGGCCAGGGCTGGTTGGCATGGCTGGGGGCAGGACAGCTTCTGTTTCCTTGGCACAGACTCTCACTAGCCTTGCTCTCTGCTTCAGCACTTCTTTCCCCATTAATCTCATTATGATGATAGGTGAGGCCTCATTTGCTTTCTTTTAAAAAATGTATTTTGATTGCTGAAATGTATGGAGGGATCATATTGCAAGACATTAAAATGACTAACAAAGCAAAGTCAGAAACATGATCAAATGTCTATAGTGTTCAAACACTGGCATAATTACCCTCATATAATATAAATGTTACAGTAGAAATCTTCCCATGCATCAATAGGTAACACTATAAAATACCTTTTATTGTTTTTCAAGGAAATGTGATAAAGAATTTTTAAGAATTACAGTCAGTCCTAAACTTTGGTATGGGACCTTTGAGATAGTCAGAGGTGGCAGGAAACCTAGGAATTAAGTGCAATGTCTATGTAAAGCAGAAGTAATCATGGTGAATATCTAACACAGCGCCCTGCCACCTCAACAGTTCCGTAATTGATTGGATAAACACTCATGAAATTGCAGGACGACAAAGTCACTGCGCAGATCTGTATGTGTTTCAACCCTCACCTTGGACTTATCAGTGCTTGAAATGTGTCTCTGTTCCATCATTTACTTGGATAATTCTGACATTATTCAGGATACATTCTGAATCCCAACTTTAGAATCCTGATCTCTCTTCACCCAATCTTCAATCCACACAGACCAGCCTTTATTATTTACTTACCTTCTCTCTATCCTCCTGGTCAAACCAGTATATTCTATTGGATTCTCTGTTGGTTATCACCTCTCTATACTGTCATAAACCCATTTATTTCCAAATGAAAATGGAAATAATTGGATACAATTAATCTTCAAATTGTTATTAAAAGAAATAAGATTGGAAGCAGTTATTGATTATATTAACCAATTTGAACTAATGTTTGTATACAGGAGAAACCAAAAAAGTTAAATTTCTGCTCTTCCCATATAAATATATACAGGCTCCAGCAGCATTTGTTAATCAATCAATCAATTAATTAATTTGAGACAGAGTCTCACTGTGCAGTTTGTGAGACAAATAGAAATTGATATCCAACCTAAATGTTAACCATATTTGTCTCTCACTATATTGCCCTTATGCTCATTTTTTGTAGCCCCCAGGCTGGTCTCTAACTCTCAGAGATTCTCCTGTGTCAACCTCCATAGTGCTGGGATTACAGGTATGTACCACCATGCTTGAGTCTGGGGCCCACACAGTGCGCCCGGGGTTGCAAGGCTAGCATAGCACATGGGGCCAGGGATCGAGCTCAGAACCTGTGCTTTCCAGGCAGGTACCCATGTTTCTGCGCTATGTCTGCATCCCCACCATTTGTTGAGAAGACATTTTTACACATTCATTTGAGGAAAAAAGGAAAAGAAAGAAAAATGATCTGGTAAAACACATCACTAAAGGGTTAATCATTTCACTTGGGTTTTTTAGGTTTATGAATATAGCTGTGTCTGGTTTGCCTGCTCTTTTCTCTATCTTTTTTTTTTTACAATAATCCCTCTCTTTTCCTTATAATAATAATAACACAATGCAATATAAAAACTTCTCGTTTTAATACTTGTAAAATAGGACTGGATTTTGTGATTACTTTATAAAGTGTAAATAAACTTTTCAAAGACCAGATAGAAAACCAGGCTGTGACTTGCTCCTGGCAGGCACTGTTGACATGGCTGTGTTGAGTGGGTTGTACTTACTTTAATTCCATCTAAGTCAAGCTAGTCACACTAGAAGTGCCAAATATGGTTAACATTTAACTTGGATATCAATTTCTATTTGTCTAAAACAATTTTAGAGAAAAGCATTAAAATAAAAACTTTAAGGGCACTTTCAACACAGAAGGAATAGTTGGTATTGGTTTTATGTTTCCACTTTAAAAAAATGACAAAACAGACAAAATATATGAAATACATTAATCAAAGGAAAAATTATAGGTATGACCCTTGAGATGAGAAAAAATAGTTGAACCATATAGTCACTTTTTTCCTTTCTAGAGATATTTTATTCATTTTTTTTGTAGGAATAAAGAGCTCAAGCAAAAGATGACATATGTTTTCAGCTAAGGATGCAGACAGAATAGTTTGTACTAATTATTCAGATGAAAGGCTCCTAATACATGTGTGTGTCCTGTTAAGCCTATTGAAAAAGTTCAAATTTTAGGACCAGCCAAATAGTTCAGTCGATTGACTGCTTCATTTCACATTTCTACTTCATGTTGCTTAGCCTAAAAAGAGGTTGATAAGGGCCGGCCAAATAGCTCAGCAGATTAAAGCATCTGCAAGCAGGCGCAGGGGCTGGGTGTTCAATTCCCAGGCCTGCTGTGCCAGCCCTGCCTCCAGGTCATGCTGAGATGGCAATTGAGAATGGGCGTGGAGGTGCACGCCTGAAATCCCAGCTCTTGGGAGTCTGTACACAGGCAGATCTTTAGGAATCCAATCTAGTAGTGAGACTCTGGACACCATGTAGACCCTTCCCTAAAACACACACACACACACACACACACACACACATACACAAAAGAGTTCAATTTTTAAAAATAATTTTATTGAGAAACAAATAGCAACGAGACAGTGTCAAAACTGATTAGTAGGACAGTTTCAATAATTAATACATTGCATATTGTTGTCTTCTTAGTA
>NDGN011472373.1:0-13425 GCA_002564285.1 Tympanoctomys barrerae | reverse complement strand
TAAAAAAACCTGTCCTATTAATCAGCTGTGAAAATATCTCATTCATATTTATTTCTCAATAAAAAAGTATAAATAAATAAAAAGAAATTAGAGTGCATAACATCTTCAGCCTGGTTCTCACTAAAGATTCCTGTGGCTGTTAAAGGTTCATTTGTGTTTCACAGGAATTCAAAGATGGCTTTCTCTAACAAGGCAAGGTCACATGTCCCTGTAACCCCAGCATTCTGGAATGCTGAGGGGTTCAGTGTGAAACCCCAAGTTTGAAACATCTACCCCAACTTTATACACAGAAAAAAGTTTTATGTCTGTGAAAGATGACATTGGAATTTTACATTTGTTGTCTAAAATCCATAGATTCCTTTGAATAGTACAGATATTTCTTCCAAGCTATGAATGTAGTTATATTTCCATTTATCTGTGTATTTAAAGTGTCCTTCATTGATGTTTTATGGTTTTCAATATGTAGATCTTGGAACTTTTTGACAAACTTAGCCCTAAGCATTTTGTATTTGGTGTGATTATAAATAGGATTGTTTTCTTAACATCATTTCAAAAAGTTATTAGCTATCGAAACCCTGTAATTTTTGTGAATTTCATATCCTTCACATTCACCAAATTCATTAAGCAATGCTAACAGATTTTTGGTGGCATCTCTAGGGTTTTCTACCTAGAAAATTATGCCGTCAGCAAGGGAGGCAGCTTCTCTTGTTCTCTTCTACCTGAATCTCTCCTGCCTCTTGCCCAGTTGATCTCTCTATGACCACAGTGCCACACTGGAAACAGAAAAGAGTGAGAGTCTCTGACTTGTCCCTGATCTTAAAGAGATCTGGAGCTCTTCACCACTGAGCTGATGCTTGCTATTTTAGCTTCTATTGTATGGAGATGCGTTCTCTACACACAATCTGCCAGTTGTCTCATGTAGTGGCTGAATTTTATCAAATACCTCTTGCGCATCTACTGAGATAACTACCTGGCTTTGTTTTGTTAGGTGGTGCATTACATGTGTTGACTCACACAATCTATGCTCGTTACAGCGCATATACGAAGTGTGCCCCAAAGCCTTGTGTATTGAGGGCTAGCTCCCCCATCTGCCTGGAGATGCTGAATCACGAAGCGTGAACTTCTTCAATGGGTTTTGTGGCTGAGTGGGCTGCTAGGAGGCAAGGCCTATGGGGAAGATTTAGGCTCCTTGGGGAGATGTTCCTTCAAAGGCATCTTCTCCAGCTCTTTCCCACTCTGCTTCCAGGAAGCCACCAAATGTGAAGCGTTCCTTGCCCATGCCTTTCTGCCGCACAGCTTCTGCCTTGAAGCTGACCACAGACAGAAAACTCTGACAGTGCGAACTAAATGAATTGAGTGTGCTGAATATTCTGTCCCTGCAATGAAAAGCTGACCAACACACCAGCTGGTCACGGCGCTGGGTGAAGTTTGCTAGTATTTTTACTGAGGATGTTTGCATCTCTACTCAACAGGGATATGAGTCTGTATTTTTTCTTTTATCGCACTAGCCTTATCTAGCTTGGATATCACAGCAATGCTTATCTCAAAACGAGTTTGAAAGCACTTACTCTAAATGTATATTTTGAGAAAGACAGGTGTTCTTTAAATGTTTGGCCAAATTTAGCTGCAAAGCCAGTAGGCTCTCAGGTTTTCTTTGGTGGAATTATTTCTTGAATTATGGATTTAATCTCCTTCCCTGGTTTGAGTCTATATAGGTTTTCTATTTCTTAATGATTAAGGTTTGGTATGTTGTTATATTCAGTAATTTTTCAATGTCTTCCAGGTTATTTAGCTTATTGCTCAAAATTGTTCAGAGTTGTCTGTGATTCTTATATTTCTGTCCTATCAGTTGTAATGCCTCCTTTTTCATGTGTTTTGGGATGTTTTTGTCTTTTTAATCTAAATCTAGAAAAGGATTAATTTTAATTATCTTAAAAACCCAGCTCTTAGACATGTGGTGCATACCTGTAATACCAGAACTTGGGAGACAGAGGCAGGAGGATCACCATGTTTGAGACCAGCCTAGGTTACAGGATGAGCTCAAGGCCTGCCTGAATTAAGAATGAAATCCTTTGTTTATTTTTGTTCTCTCTTCCTTATGCTAATTTCAGGCTTAGGTTTATTCTTTTTCTAATTTGATGTAGTGTTGTATTGTTTAATATTTTTCTTCTTTTGGATATAAACATTACTATAAATTCTTCTCTCAAAACTATTTTTCCTGTAATCCATAAATTTTAGTATATTGCATTTCTATTTTCATTTGTCACAAGATTTCTTTTCATCTAAAGTGGAATTTAAGCCCAGTGTTTTTTTCTGGTTATCTGTCTATATGATCCGCGTATTGCTGAAAGTAAAGTCCTAGTGCTTCCTCTACTATTCTTGTCTTACAGTCTGTCTACTCTTTCAAATCATTTAATGATTGTTTTCTATATTTAGGCATTTCAGTGTTGTGTACATGCATTTATAATTGTTATATCAATGTATTTATATCTATATCATTATGTAAGTACCTTATATCTCTTTGTATAATTTTTGAATTATAGTCTGTTTGCCTTGATAAATACAACTGTTCCTGTTCTCTTTAAGCTTTTATTTGTATAAAATATCTTTTGTCATGTTTTCACTTCCAGAAAAATGACCAATTTCTCAGAAAATATTGCCAATATAGTCAAGAAAAATAGGAAATTTAACTCACATATACCTCTTAGGGAAGACAACTTGTAATGTAAAGCATTCTGGCAAATCAAACCTTGGATATGCATGACTTCATAATCAAATTCTATCAAACATGTAGGGAAAAAAAATAAGACCAGTACTCTACAGTCTATTTCAGAAACTAAAGAAGCAAAGATCATTTCTTAATGTATTTTATGAAGCGACATTACTATGATATAAGAACAGTCAAATACAATGAAATAAAGTACAAGTATATACACACAAAAATGTTCAACAACATATTAGTAAATCAAATTCAACAATACACAAAAAGTATAAGACTTCACAACCAACTGTAGAATACTCTGTGAATGCAAGATCTATTCAACATTTGTAAATCCACTGGTGATATTGATTAAATTCATAGGTTAAATAAAAATTATACATTCATGTCAATAGACACTCTAAAAGAATTTGAGAAAACCTCAAATCCATTTTTCATTTTTAAAAAAGAACCTCAGCAAACTGGGGGTGGCAGAAGGGCCATTCTTTAACCTAATTAACTGCATCTGAGACATACCAGCAGCAAGCATTATCCTTAATAGTGAGAGACTTAAGGCTTTGCCTTCTAAGATTAGGAATGAGGAAGAATTTTCACTCTCAGTGCTCCTATTCAACATGGTACTAGAATTCTGAATTAGTGTAATGAACAACAAGGAGAAGCAATATGAAATAACTCTACTCACAGATAGTAGTCTAGGTAGTAAACACTTCTAAACATTTTCACACAAGTCAGTTTAGCACAGGTCCAGGACAGAGGATGGGCAGGAGAAAATCCAATCATATTTCTGTATTGTACTAGCAAACAACTAGAAGTTAAATTTTTAAACCAATCACTGTGCTATATGATTTGTACTTGGAAAATTACCCAAATTGATAGAAATCAAGAGCCAAATAAATTGAGACCTAATATTGTTTCCTTATAGTGCCCGTTTTCCTTCTATTGATCATAGATTCAGTGATCAACGTAGCTAACCATTCATCAATATTACACATACCTTACTGTAGATTTAAAGCAGTTTCCAAATAGCTGTCCTGAATCCTCTAACTTCATTTCCAATTCATTTTATCAGTTTTCCTTTAGCTGTTCATATTGGTGTAGAATCTGTTTGAAATATGCACAGAAGATTCTATTGAAATCTTTACAGAGACGGAAAAGAATAACCAAAACAGTTTTGTAAAATGAATTCAAAAGATCATGTCACCTGATAATCAAGACAGTAATCAAGACAGTGTGATATTAAAGGTTAGACACCTGAAGGAGGAAACAGAATAAGAAAATACATAAACCCATGCAAATATGGTCACATTATTTTTTGATGATGCCAAAAGGCATTTTAATTGAGGATAATGTTTTCAAATATGTCCGGAGCCAGTGAATATCTATATACAAAAATATGAACTTTCAGGTGTATTTCACAGGTGTAAAAATTCGCTCAGTCTTCAACGTACAGCCTAAAATTTATAAAGCTTCTAAGTGGAAACAAATGACATGATCATTGCAACACTGCATCAAAGAGTTTTTAGGCAAATCCCCAAAGCCATAGTCTATTAAACAAAAGCATAATAAATCATACATCTTCAACATTAAAAACTTCTGCTGTGCAAAAGATACTGTGTACAGAAAATGCAAGCCACAAACTTCAAGAAAACATTATTAAGTCACATGTCTAAGAAAAGATTTGTACTCAGAATAACAAACACTCAACATAAAATAAATAAACAACCCCCAGATAAATGGACCAAAGCTCTCATCAGACATTTCAAGAAGAGATAAATGAAAAATGAACATCTAAAAATATTTAACAACATTAATCTTTAGGGGAAAGCAAAATAAAAGCATAGTGAGATACCATGATACCCCTTTTAGGACGTTTAGAACAACAAATACAACTATCTGCCAGGAAATCAAACAATTATAGTCTTTATGTATTGTTGTTTGGAATGCAAAATGTTATAGTCACTTTGAAAAACAAAAATTATTAAAAAGTAGCAAGAAGAAAATACATTGTCAAAGAATTATTACAAAGTCTTAGAAATCTGTGAAAACAACATTAATGATATAAATGAAAAATGGACCATGACATCAATAACCACTTCATAAAAATGAAATGTAAATAGATAAACAAATGGGGAAAGATCAGATCCAGTGTTAAACAAAGAAATGAAAAGTAAAATCTCAGAGATACAATTTTTCACTATTTGCCACTGACAAGGATTTTAAAAGAAATAATAGTACTCAGTATTTGTGAGGGTTCAGTAAGACATATATTCTCATAAACTACTGGTGGCAACATTATTTGTTTAAACCTCCTAGAACATGATTTATAAGTATCTTTCATGAGCTATAAAAATACTCATCCTCTTTAAATCAGTAATTTTACTTCCATGAATAGATCCTAGGGAAGTAATCAAAACCAAAGACAAAGATTTATATATGAAAAAGTTCATCGTGGCATTATTTTCAGTTCAGCAGAACTAGAAACACCTTTGATACACAGAAAGTTTAATCTAGCGATGGTACACTATAAAACAGAATATTATTCAGCCATTAAAAATATTTATGAAGAGTTTTTGATGACATAGGAAAATACTTCTGATTAAAAGGTAAGTTTTTAAAGAGCAGGATAGAATACTCTGAAGTGTGATGTGGATAATGTATACACTAATAAATATGTATGTATGTATAATTCTAAGAAGGTTAAACATTTTATCCATGTATATATTTGTAATCATATATATACAAAGAAGTATAATCATAACCACTAGCCTAGGCTTTGATATTCCATTTTTAAAACATTACTTAAATTGGCTTAATTTGTATGGCTTTCTCATATTTTAAAACAATTTGACTACTTATATAATCAGAATAATAATCATTTTAAAGGAATGCTTTTCCTTGGTGGTGTATAATAAGGCTTTGTTTCTATGACTGCCAACGGCTAAGACCTAAATTGTCTTATGGCATAATTTTGCTTAAAAAGTAAATCCCAAGAAAGGCAATTTTCCTAGGATCGTATGATTATGGATCCTCAGTTCCTAGGTGGTTACGGTCCTTCAGGGAAAAGACAGTTTCAGTTCACAGAATCTTAAGAGTTGTTGACCTACAAAATCTCCAACATTATCAGAATAATTGTGTTACACTAAAATTTAGTTTAAAAAAATTTCTCAAATTATTTTGGATACAATATTAGAATATCTTACTTAGCATCTTCTAAATAATTTTCTCACCATATAACTTACATTCCATAATGACCATAACCAAATGGACAGGAATGGAGTTGGTTTTTGTGTATTGTGAGATAATTAAATCAAAGTCACCACTCCAGGATTTCTCAGACCTTGTTATGTTTCTATATGTATTGACTTGTCTAAATATACCTGGCAGTCCTACCTAGGAAGGTTACAAAATGTAAATTAGAAAAACACAAAACTTTGGAGATTTAAAGCAATTAGTTAAGACAAAAAAAAAAAGTAACAAACTGTTCATTTTGGAAAAGGAGAATACAAGGTAAAAATTACCACTAACATTGGGCACTGCTGGGCAGAAGCACCTTTGAGGAAATAGAGGATGCATTTGACTGCTTAAAAGAAACATGCCTTATTTTTACCCCAAGTGAAATTTATGTCCTTATATAATATTATCAGGTAGGATCTACTATTAAACATTTAACGCAGGAAGTGACTTGTGAGGACTTTTACAAAGGAGGACAATTGTAGGTTGCTTGGAGTCCTTTAAAAGAAGTGGATGGAATTTCTTTTTTTCCTTCTTAAGATGTAGGAAGATGGAGAGAACATGATTAAAGCTCTTATAGCAACAAGAATAACAAAATGCCAGACTGGTTGAATTTACAGCTCACCTTGAACCCATTAGAAAGCTAAAGTTTCAGGGTAATAAAATCCAAGGAAATGTAGGCATCTTTCAGGAGTCACAGAACGTGGACATTTGTTAGGTGGGGCACTCACTGTCAGATACCTGTTACAACTCAACTAGTGTTGCTTACTTACTGAAAAGCAAGTGTGGGTTTGGGAGAGAACCCTTGTGAGAGAAAGGTGGTATGTAGGCAATTAACCCTCCTGCCTGTGTTTGCTGCACATCTCACTGAATATCTCAAGGAGGAACTGGAGTCAAGAAGAGCTTCAAAAGAGCATCCCCCTCGTGATAAAAGTAGCCCACTGGAGGAAAGAATATGAAACACCCCCTGCACTCTTGGCTTCTAGTTCTTCTAGCAAACAAAAAGTTTAAGTCACTGAATTGCTAAGCACCCACTGCAGCTGAGAAATGGAAGGGAACCAAACTTCTACCCATGCAGATGTACCTTGGAGGGAAGAACTTGTGGGAGCACCTTACAAGTAGGGCAGGATAACTACCAGATTGCCTCAACCCAGATGTAGTAAGCGTATAGCTGAGGCAGGTATTTGTTCATTTCCAGGCATGTTTCTTTTTTTCTTATACAAAATACTTGACTTTTAACTAGAAAAAAATTAGGTGGCGTATACAAAAACACAAGGAGAAAATGACACTTATCAAAAGACAAGTCAATCACTATATATTTAGGTATGACACTGATGTAAAATTAATATGACCATAACATGTCAAATGATCTAGTGGAAAAAGTGGACAACCTGCACAATCAGATGACTGATTCCAACAGAGTGAAAGAAACTATACAAAATGATCAAACAAAAATTCTAGAAATGAAAAACAGTAAGGGATTTGAGATGCTCCTTCACAGGCATGAGTAGATTCACAGGTCAATGGAAATCATACAAACTGAAATGCCAATGAGTTTTCAATACTGATGAGTATTTTGATGAGCAGACAGGGAAAGGATGCCTGTTTGGAGCCATTTAAGAGACCTGAGAGATGTACTAGGTTGACTTAATTAACCAAAATACTATAGTACATGTAAAGAAAACAACCCTCAGATCTGTGCATTAAACAATCCTTTGTCCACTATTCATGAAATTCCCATATGAGGAGTGCCAGCACTCTAACAGTCCCACTGTAAGAGATATCTCCTCTCTTAATGGCTTAAATACAGTCTACTCTTGTACACTCTGGATTTTTGATGATAAAATTGATCACGGTACTGGATTAATAGTATTTACTTCATGTATGTATTACAGTGCAGGTCAGTACATGCCATATACAATATTAGGGGTCCACAGTGGGGCTCCTGATAGAACCAGTTGACTGTGTGATTTGTTTTCTTACTATTGGCAGAGAGTTTATCTAGGCAGGAATAGAAGACAGCGCCTTGAAAGCAGCGGCACCTTACTGATCTGAAGTGACTGGCTGGTGTGTGAGAGACAGGAAGAATTGTGGAAGAGCTAGGAGGAGAAATGACATTGATCACTAATTTCTCCCTTGGGCTTCTCTACGCATGGAAATTACAGCAGGGTTTTATAGAGGAACAGGCTCCATATGAAATATATGCCCAAATGTACAAAGGGGATTATTAGGTAGGCTTACAGTGTCATAAGGGGAAGGGTCACTGTGACCATTTGTAGGGTCAGATGAAGAACAAACAAAAATGGCTGCCTGTGCACTGAAGAGCCAGGATGTCCAGAGCAGTCAAAGGTGGAGAGCTAGACGGTCACTGTAGAGTCAGTAGTGTGAACCTGTGTTGGAAAGCTGGAGAGTCTTCACTGGAAGGGCCAAAGGAACTGGGGATCAATGTCCAAAGACAATGGCAAAGACAGGAGTCCCTCCTCCTTTCCTGTCTTATTCCTTCCAGGCTACAAGATATTGGTTGGTAAGATTTATATCCAGGGTTCTGATCTACATGTCAGTCATTCCACTCAGAATCTGGTAGGCAGTTCTTATTCAAATCAAGTTGATGTATCAGAAGTTATAACCATAGAGATATTTGTGAGCCCTCAAAAGGAGGGAGGGAAAACATGAAGGACCCTTTCAGTGTACCAGTAAGCAACTACTGGAGCCAAGTGTGTACTTTGGAGATGCAATGGACAAGGTCCTTCATCGACCGTCTTAATATTGCAAATAAGACAGTTGATGACTTCAGAAATGGATGAGCCAGTCCAGAGGACAAAAATTAATGGTTTTTATTACAGATCTGGAGGTAATTAGAAACTAGCTATAAGATGACACATTGGGAAAAAGAACTAGTCTCCATATAATTAAGAGCTAGCTCTCTTCAAGAGAGCTACTGCCACTATGCAGAGGGTTCTTCAAAGGTTGGAGATGTTTCTTTGCATGGAGAAGAGATAGAACTGGCTTCATGGAATTAATCTGCAAGATAACTTGGAAAAATAACACAATTCTTGACTATGGAGGAAAGAATGAATGGCCCAGTTTGATTAATGATGCTGGGGAAGGGGATTTTTGTCCAGCTATTGATCTACAACATTGGGAGAGTGCTACGGATTTACATCAGTGGTGGAATGCTTCAGAGACAGAGACAGACAGACAGAAACAGACAGACAGAGACAGAGAGACACACACAGAGAAAGAGAGAGACACAAAGAGAGAGAGAGAGATGAGAATTATATATGCTCATATATATCCAATTACATATGCACTTTGAATACATCCATTGAGGAGATCCCTGAGATCATGAATATAAACTGGATCATCTCATTAGGCCAGCTGCCCACTTCGTGATGGCAGGTGTGCTGGCAGCTGGAATGATCATATGAGACCTGGAGCTTCAAGAGAGAATGCCTGACCATATGCTCTTGATGAAGAGAATGCAAAGTAACCCACCCCTCAGATGGGCCATGGGTTTGCTTTTGCTCTTTTTACCAATAGAAACCAGTAATATTCCCTGAATTGAAAGGAGAAAATAATGAAAAGGCCCTCAGAATGTGTCTCTGTTTCTCTGCAGAAGGAAAAAAAAATTGAGGAACCAAGAAATAAACAATGAAGAACCCAGTCCAGTTGCTGCGTTCGGTCAAAAGTGCTCTGGGATGCAACCCAATACAGTCCAGCGCATGGAACTTCAAGTGGACATTCGTCCGTGTTGGGTTCTTCCAGGAATTCTGCTTAAAAAGAAAGAAGAGAAAATATATAGAAGCTCAGGTCTAGAAATTCCAGAGGAAATATTAAGATTGTCTTTAAAAGAACAAGAAAAAAATAGTCGTTCTGGGAGCCTTCACTGGGGTTGCGGGTACTTTCAGTCATTCACCTAACCATGCGAAAGTGTGCTTCTCAGACTCCTCCTACTTTGCTACTCGATCAGAACCCCGCAGGGCCATCTATGGACACTGAGGAAGGTTACTGGAGGGTGATTTTCTTTTTAAAAACATGATTCAGAGCTGTGAGAGATTTTCTTTAAAAAAAAAAAAATCTACTTTAAGCTAATGACTGTTCCAGTTCTTGTGCATCAAATGCCATTTACAGGGTCAGTGAGTGGAATAAAAAGGAAAATGACAGGCTCCGAGGAGAGACATGGCTGGCATTTCACCGCCAAAAAGCACAGGAATGGAGGTGATTTTTTCTAAAAGACCTAGAGTACAGATTGCAATGAGAGGGGAGAAAGAGAAAATGTGTCATTGCTTAGGAGGAAAGAATGAGGGGGAAGTGGGCTGTGGTGCTATGGAGGAGATGTTACAAAGAAAAACGAGGAAGATTAGTTACAGCATTAAAATCTTTCAAAGACTTTAGCTGGGCATTGTGGCACACACCTGTAATCACAGCACTTGGGAGGCTGAGGCAGGAGGATGACCATGAGTTCAAGTCCAGCCTGAGCCACATAAGTAAGTGAAAGGCCAGCATGCATTGCAGAGAGGCCTTATCTTAAATAAATGCTTTCACAGTCTTTGGATTTCAGGATGGAGATGTGCTTGCATGTGCATGTCTATCTTATCTCCTTCCTAGAAGCTCCTAAGAATGAGCAAGGTGCTACAAAACAATAATACTATAACAGCATTGAAAAATAAGCAATTAGAGAAGAATCTTCAGGGAACTCTGTATGCTGTAGAGCATTAGGTTCTCAGAGAAACCAGCCCTGAAGGATGGAAAGACGTGTACTTGGTTATTATAAGCAACTAACTCACTGGTTAGATACCAACAAGTTCTAAGGCCTGTAGAATTAGTCAGAAAACCGGAGACCCAGGGAATCAATGGTGTAGCTCTTCCAAAGGCCAGTGTACTTGAGACCCAGAAACTGCTGATGCTTCTGGTTGATTTAGAAGACAGGAAAAGTCTTGTCCAAGTCCATAGGCAGTCAAGGGGAGGTAGTTTTCTCCTTCATAGAGAGGGACAGGCTTTAAATTCTCACTAGACCCACCCTCACCCATATCTAGGGAGGACAATCTACTTTCCTCAGAATCTGCTTAAATGATAATCTTATCTCAAAACATACTCGCAGACACACTCAGAATGTCTTGCTAAGGGTCAGAGAGATAGCTCAGCTGCTTAAGCGCCTGCCTGGCAAGTGCAAGAACCTGAGTTTTATCCCTGGTACTGAAAAAAAAAAAGAATGTCTTGCTAAATATCTAGGCACTTTGTAGCCCAATCAAGTTGATATGTAAAAATTAACTATTATAAAGCAGATGAAAGTTTTCAAAACAATGCTTATCTAGGAGGCCAAATTTGGGTTAAAGGTCAGGAGCTTCCTGCAAGAAAGCCTCTCTACCTGAGGTTCTGAGGGGAAGGAAAACAAAAAATCCTATGGCTTTTAGACTAAGGCAATAGTAGACTACTCCATGGGGAATTAGAAGTGCCCAAATAAGAGATGTCACGAAACATATATGACATCTCTGTTACACTATGATATTAAAGTTTACCTGATGTAGGATGTTTAAGGAGCCTAACACACTTTTAAGCATAAAGTCACATAACCATGGGTGTGTCACAACCATGTTTATTCTTCAGAATATTTCTATTGATCAATTACTAATCTTAATTTTCTGAATTTTCTTTTACTAAACCACAAGTGCTTAACCATAAAGTATTAAATTTTTAATATTTATCAAGGGTTCATAAAAAAGCATCAAAATTTTTTCAACATCGAATAGTTTCTGAGGTACAAAGTCTAAAAATGAGCAGAAATAAACTCCTATGTGAACTACCGTGAAAATATCAATAACCCTCTTAAAAAATCTTTACTTTAATTATCATACCTAAGCCAGTCTTCACACATGACAATAGTATGTTCCATACACATGTGTTGCTTACACTGACAGCACATGTATTTTGCTTTCCTGGCCTTTTTGTAGGATATACTTGGCATACGATGGTCTTACTCTTTTGTCAGGAGGTTATTATATTATGCAATGTGTAGTCAACAGGAACATAAAATATCAATAAAATAAAGCATTAAATTCTTAATATGTACTGTGCATTTGGAATAAACAGAAACGTTTCACAATAGCTGTGCACTTGCTTGCTTATAAAACCTAAAAGATAACATTAGAAATAAACATCTATGTTAACTACAATGAAAATACCAATAGTACTCTGCAACAAAAATAGTCTTAGCTTCATTTGTCACACCCGAGGTAGTCTTAATATGAAAATATCATATCCCATATACAAATGTGGCCTACACTAATATCATGTTTTATTTTTCTGTCCCTTCTTGTAGGGAAATCTTGACTTCTTTTTGGCATTCCTATTGTCATTGTAGGTCTTTGGGATGCTGCATCTGCCTGTTTACCCAGCAGCTCACAAATGTGATCTATTTTTTTGTGTGTAGTTCCTTGGCCAAAAATATTTTGGTTTTCCTCTGCAGCAAATGATCTCTTATTAGTGCCAGTTCCAACCCTCTAAGAAAATTTCTTCATGATATTTTTCGCTGTCTGTTCTTTTCTTTGTAAACTATCAAACTATTCATACCAGACATGGTTAGGATAGGATAAAACACAACTTTTTGGCAATGCTTTGTGTTTCAAGTGACATAATTGTCACAAAACTCATCAACATCTACTTCCCTTTTGGTTTTGTTGTAGAAAGTTTCCATCCCAGACTTCCATTTTGTAAAGTTTCCCTATCAATATTTCCATCACTGTGCATTGCTAACAGCAGCAGTACAGTTTCTTTTTCCTTGCCATACACAAGGCCAAAATAAATCTTACTAAAATCTAAAGATTGTATTACACAATTCTTGGTTTTGAACTTCCAACATTTCGCTTGGAATTTCTGCTTTGTTCCTGAATATAGATCCCACACTGGTCCACTTGTGCTTGTTAGCAAATGTAGCATCAATTAGAAACCAGTAAATCAACTGTCAAATGTCACATTCCAATTAGTTTGGGAGATGGGAGCAACAAGTCTGCACACAACATCATTCAGTGTATTACTATATGAATAAGGACCTCGAGGCTGAGTTCCTGGATAAATTTCAAAATTAAGCATAAAAAATCTTCATATATATAAGACATAATTTTTGTAATATTTTGCCCCATTGTTCTTCAATAAGCATTTTACATTCCTGCAATTACCATAAGAAATCCCTGCCAAGTACAGCAGAACTATGAATGTTTTCAGTTCAGATAGTTAGGTATCATAATGAATACATTTTTAATATGATGACTGGTATATACAGAACATTTTATTTCAGCCATTGTGTATTTCACAGCATCTAGTAGCATTTGTTCTGTTACAATTTCTAACATCGAATAGCATTGGTAGCACTCTTTCCAATACATTTTCACTCTTGCCAAAGCTCTCGCTATATTTTCAGACCTAGTTCTAACATTGGATCATTTCATTTGGTTCATGACCATTTTGCAGCATTGTGA
>NDGN011472369.1:0-13706 GCA_002564285.1 Tympanoctomys barrerae | reverse complement strand
AAAACAGGAGGATCACTGTGAGTCTGATCTACATAGTGAGACCCTGTAGACCCTGTACTAAATGCATTTTTAAAAAAATTTTAAGACCTTGTTTCTGTGTCCTCTAGGCTCTGTTACTTGTGTACATGTCGTTGATAGCCCACTATCATATAATTTCCACCATTCCATAGCAACCATCTCTTTTTTTCCCATCAGGAGAAACTATAAATCATCAAGATAAATTTTTGTTCAAAGGTTGAAACACTTGATCATAAATTCAATTTAAGGTCTACTTTAGGACCAAATAATGAATATAGTGCTAATTTTCAGAAAGTTTATCTTTTAGGTCAGTGGTTTTTAATTCCTGTAACACATTAGAATCACTTGCAGGGCTTCAAAAAGACACCATTGTAATCAGGGACAGTGGGGAGTGGCCGAGGCAGGAGGATTCCAAGTTCAAGTCTTGTCTCGGCAAATTAGAATCCATCTTAAAACAAAAAATTTACGGGGATGGATATTATGATGTATGTTTGAAAACTACAGTGAAGGCTTAAAATTTTAAAGCTATTTCAGTAAAACACACATTGCCATTAACTCCCTTGAGAATTCTCCCCTTTAAAAAAACTAAAAGCATTTCCCCTAAACTCAGGAACAAGGATACCCACTGTCACCTCTTCTATTTGACAAGATACTTAAAACATTAGCCACAGAAATTAGGCAATAGAAAGAAAGAAAGAAAAAAAATATATATATATATATAATCATATATATATGGAAGGAATAACTCACACTAGCTTTTCTTTCTTTTTTATATTTTTATTTTTTATTTTTTTTTTTTATTTATTTCTTCATACAGGGTCTTACTATGCAGCTCAGACTCGCAGTGATTCTCCTGTCTCAGCCTCCCCAGCTCTGGGATGCCCAGTTTCAGTGGCCAGCACAACACACCTGGATTTCTGGGGCCTGCAAGGTATGTAATACTATGAATCGAACAGTGTCCTTGCATTTGCTAGGGAGGTGCTTAGACTGCTGAGCTATCGCCCAGCCCCATAAATTATCACTATTTGCAGATGACACTCTACATAGAAGATGCAAAGAACTTCACCACAAAACTCTTAGCATTAACAACCAACTTCAGCAAAATAGAAGATACAAGATCAACACACAAAATCATTGACATTTGTGTACACTAAGAATGAACAGGACAAGAAGGAAATTATGGAAACAATACCATTCACAGTAGCTTCAAAGAAAATGAAATACCTATAAATTAACATAACCAAGAAAGTTAAAGACTTGTACAAAGATAATGACAATACTGTAAAAAAGGAGATTAAAGAGAACATTGGAAAATGAAAATCTGTCCTCTGCTCCTGGATAAGCAGAAACAATATTGTCAAAATTATATACTTCCAAAACTGCTCTACAGATTCATTTCAGTTTCAATCAAAACACCAATAGCATGCTTTACAGATCTAGAGAAAACAATCCTAACATTCATATGCAGCCAATAGAGACCCAGAACAGCTAGAGCAATTTTGGGCCACAAAAGCAAAACAAGCTTCATAGTAACACTGACTTCAAGCTCTGCTGCAAAGCGGCAGTGAGAAAAATATCATGGCACTAGAACAGCAGTGGATATGTGGACCAAGAAAACAAAACTGAGGATCTGGAGACCTCCCCAGACATATTCAACTATTTGGCCTTTGACAAATGGACCAAAAGTATACATTGGAAAAAAGCTAGCCTATCCACTAAATACTTATTATGTGTTTGTAGAAAATTGAAACTAGACCCTTATCTTTCAGCATATACTAAATTAAAATCAAAATGGACCAAAGATCTAAATATTAAGATAAAAACATCAAATATACTGGAAGATAAAGTAGGTAAAACACTTGAAGAAAATGATTTTCTAAACAGAACCTCAATCCCACAAGAAATAGCAACAAGAATCAACAAATCGGTACTACATCAGACTGATAAGCATCTGTTCAGCAAGAGTGAAGAGAAAACCTACATAACAGGTTTTACATAAATTTATTTACATAAATTCTTTGCCAGCTACTCCTCAGAAAAAGACTGATATCTAGAATATACAAGGAACTAAAACAGTTAATCCACCTAAAATTAAAGACTCAGTCAAGAAGTGGGCAAGAAAAATAAACAGACACTCCACAGAGGAAAACATACAAATGGTCAACAAATATTTGAAAAAGTGCTCAACATGTCAGGTCATTAGAGAAAAGAAAATCAAAACAATGCTAAGATCCCATCCTATTGTGGAAAGAATGGTAGTCATTAAATCAAACAATAACAAATGCTGGCAAGGCAGTGGTGAAAACAACCTTCATGCATTGTTGGGAATGCAGACTAGCACAATCATTATGGAAATAAGTATGGGGAGTTCTCAGAGAACTGCAACTGGAAATTCCATATGGTGCAGCTATACTCTATCTGGGTATCTTCCCTAAAGAGCTTGGTAGATGTGTACCAATGATGTAGCAGCATAATTCATAATAGCTAAATCCTGGAAGCAGCCTGTGTATGTACCCATTGAGAGATTCTTGGATAAAGAAAATGTGATGTGATATATTATATATATATGAATACTAAATGAATAAAAAATGATTTTGTCAGAAAATGGATACACCTGGAAAATACAGTGTTGAGTGAAATAAACTAGATACACAAGTTTCCATATCATGTGGTATCTCTCATCTGAGTGAGGCATAGCAAACAAGAAAATGATAAAGGATGGATAGAAAAGATTTCTTGAAATAGGGAAATGGACCCAGAGCACACAGACAAGGGCTAAAGGGGAGGGGAAGGAGAAATGAGAGGAGTAACAATGTGCCCTGTAGAGGACCCTAATGGGCCCAATTAAAGTAAATACTGTCTTCAATAATATGAGCTAAAACAAATCATATCAGTAAGAATGAAAATGAGACAGAGGAACTGGAGGAGGACAGAGTAGTGGGGAGGGACAGGACACAGGACTTAAAAATGTAAACTAGAGGCTGGAAAGATAGCTCAGTGGTCCAAAGAGGCTGCTTAGGAAGGCTTAGACAGGCTCAGGAGACCTTGGTTCGAACCCTGGCAACACATGCCATGTCAGTCCCCACCCCCCAGCCAAAAAAAAAAAAAAGAAAGAAAGAAAATGTAAACTACGTGAACTGCAAACATGTACAAGTAAAATTAAAAATTGTTTAATTTTAAAAAACTTCTCTCCTTCCCTTCAAGCTCTCTTACCCTGTCATTCTTGGCACTTTCTCAAGTAGCTCTGGAAGTCTTTCACGAACTTCCTCAGTTGCTCTCATAATCACTTTACCTCAGGAGACACAGTGCCCAACACCTACAAGTTAAAGGAGAGGTTTATTTTGGCTCATGTTTCCAGAGGATTCGAGCCTCTGCCTTGGTTGGCTCAAGGCAGGAAGGGCAGGGTGCGGTGGAAGGTTCTGGAAGATGTTTGTATCTTGGCAGCCAAAGCAGAAGAGAAAAGGCAAAGGTGGGGAGGGAGAAATACCCTTCTGTGTTACACTCCTAGTGAGCCCGCCCCCACCTCCTCACAGCACATTCAGCTCTGAACTCTGGTGGATTAATCCACCCATGAGTATAGCATCCCTGTGATCCAACCTTGATGCTAGGAACACATGAGCCTTTCAAGGGGATGCTCTAGACCTAAACCATAACAGCTGTACTGTCATGGCTGCCTCATGTTTGTGAATCAACTGAAAACATTTACCTTCCATGGTTAGTTTAACTTTAGGGAAGAGCCCGAGGTTGCCCAATTCCAGAGCCAGTGAATAAAGTAAATGAGGACAAACTATAATATTTTTACCAGCCGTCTCTCTGTTAGATGGACTCAGCAACAACATTCGCCTTATTTTTATCACACCTCCTAGCTCAGTGTTGGAGCACCCTTGGGCTCAACCCCCAGAATGATACACATGACTGTGGCCTGTGATTCAGTGGGTTTTTTTTTTTAACCTGTAGCTGTATTTTCCCATCCAATATGACTATCATTCAATCATTCACTGACATGTGAGAATTATTTCTTTGCTAGGAATTTGCTTCTGTTGAAATATTAACATCCCACTAAGAAAACACCCATTAATGATTTGTAACCGTTAACAGTTAAGTGAAAACAAAACACGATTGATTTATCTTTTGTAGCAACATTTTTAAAAGTTCCATATGTGGGTAAAGAAAAAAAAAGTGATAAGACAAAGGGTTGTGAGGTCATAATGCATAACATAAATACAGTATTAGGGAAAACATGTAAGGTACAAGACAGGTCAGAGTCTGAGACCAATTTTGTCAGCTTTAAAAATACATAGAAGATTACAGAAAATGATGCACTGCATGATTTTATTTATCTGAGGCTTAAAGTGGTTGAAATGTTAGAGACAGAGTGTTGAAGGGTGGTTGAAGCAGGGACAAGGGGGGATGGTGGGTTATTTCATGGGGACAGAGAGTCACTGTTACAAGAGGAAGACTTCCAGGAATGGATGAGGGTGATGGTTCACAACAAGGGTGCCTAAGAGCACAGAAAAGCAGTTAAAATAAATTTTATGTTTGTGTATTTTAATTTTTTAGATGAGAGAAAATGTGAAAGATGAAGGTGATATGTGGAAACCTCGAGGTTAAGTATAAGTCAGTAGTTGAACTTCTCTGAGCTAATCCAAGTATCCTTGAAAGATCCAAAGTCAAGTTTTCTTCTAAGACCAGCAATTTATTTTGAGCTTCAAGAGTTTCTCCAAGATAGAATCTTACTTCACCTTTTGTTCTTGGAATCACATTAAAGACATAGCTTGGGCCCCACTATGACAAAACTCATCATCCCATAAATAAAGACTTTCAGTTTTCCACAGCATGCCTGAAGACATTTTCTGAATATGTTGACATTTAACACTGACTTGTACAGACCACAATTGAAATAAGAGCTGACCACTATTTCAGTAACTTCATACATGACAGACACATGGTAGGTATTTATCACTTTTCCTGTGCAAGCTCAAATTTTTCAGGATCTCACAATTTTTCTCCAGTATTTAATTTCAAATTTTTGCTACCATTTTCTCTCAGCTCCAATGTTCTCCTACTATACTTTAGATTTATAGCCATAATATTGAATATGAATTTTTAATGTAAAACATTAAACAAGTGTGCAATAAAAGGAAATCTTTCTTCAAGCAATGAATAAAACAATTACAAGTGACTGAAAAAACATCCCCCCGCCAAGCACACATAATTTTTGGTGTTTGGTTAGAAGGTTGAAGTTTTAATGTAGCTCTGCAATTTTTTTAATGTATTTAGTACAGGGTCCACAGGGTCTCACTATGCAGATCAGACTCGTAGTGATCCTCCTGTTTTTAGCCTCCTAAGCACTGGGGTTATAAGTAGCTCTGCAATTTTTAATTGTTTTTCTCAATATTCTTTCATTATTTCCCAACTTGTCTAATAAGACAGATCATTCAGGATGCTTATAAAAATCTCAAACCTTCCTCTGGAGATTCTGATTGAGTGGGCACAAAGCAAGGCTTGGAAATCTGTAATTGCCTCTGTGTGGCAGGTGAGTCTACATTTAGCTAGTCTACCTGCACTTAAGACTTAGAAATAGAGCAGACACAACTCTGTCCAAATCTTCCACTCCTAATATTTGCCCTCAATCCCTGTAGAAATTGTTGCAGGATTTCTCTGTATTTGCCTCAGACTTCTGAACCTGCTTTTGGTCTTGTTATTCAAAATGTAGTCTTCAGACAGACAAAATCAGCATCATTTGGAGACTGCTAGCAATGTAACATCTCAGCCTCACTTGGACTTGCAGGAACATTAACAAAATCCCCAGATGACTCATGTAAGACTGAAAAGCACTGATAAATTATTACTTCCAGAACTTTCTGGCAAATGAAAAACTCCTAAGAAGCTTTCTTTGCAGCTACCGGACTCCACTCAGGTCATAATTTTTACTCACATCAAAATTTAAGAGACACTGCCCAAATGGTTTCTCTTCACTCTAGCTGAAGTCAGACTGTGGATACTTTTTCTTGATGAGGAAAAAAGGAAATTTTAACTATCTTCCCAGAGCTGGAGTATAATGTTTACCAACTACCAAAAAGTAAAAAAAAAAAAAAAAAAAAAAAAAAAAATCCAGCTAAGTACTAAAGATGTAATTGAACATAGTTTTGCTGCTAGCTAGTGTTGATTCTTAGCTTCATGAAAGGTAGAAATTAGATACGGGCTGAGTCCTGAGCTTCCTGATGCGCATGCATGCCTCTTCTTCTAGGCCCTTTGAAGGGAAGAGTTCCAAGGTTCTGCATACAGCCTTCTAAGAGGTCATCAGTTGGCTGAGGGTTCCTTCTCAATGTGTATAGAAATAACAAATTGGCCAAATGTAGCTGTGTTACTGTTAACACTTCTGAGCCTTGAATGCCAGTAGCTGTCAACTCTTTCAGTTAGTAGCCTTCCTTGCCCTTCTTGCCAGCAGCTTCAGCAGGTATCAGGAACTCTCACAGCCATCACAGATAGCTAGATGCCAGTAGCTCCTACCAATTTTCTGTTGCTCTCTGTCATTGTCTGCTGCTAGCCACTGTCAAAACTCAACATTACCAGCTCCAGCTGCTGGTCACTTAGGGCACCAGCTCAACATGCTTTGCTCAAGATAGAAATCACAAATAGGCAGGAACATGCCAGTGGAAAGAGGCTTTATAGGACTGCAGCCTATGGAGAAATAACACATGGACTGGACTCACTAAAACTTAGGAAGATTGCTTACAAAGAAGTCAGACTTATCTGATCATGGGTATCGGGGGTGCTTGTGGACCTAGTTGATGAGGGCTCCTCCTCCTCCTGCTCCTGCTCCTGCTCCTCTTTCTCCTCCTGTTCCTGCTCCTCTTTCTCCTCCTGTTCCTTCTCCTTCTCCTCCTCTTCTTCCTCTTCCTTCTCTTCCTCCTCCTTTTTCTTCTTGTAATAGAAATCTGGTTAAAACTTGGCTTGGCTGGCACTTCTTGAATGGCAGGATCTACTGCTTTTATCTCAGTTGCTTGCTAACCCAACTGTCTGGGATACGGAGGGAAAGGAGGCTTTGGCTTGGCACTACTCTGAGGTCTGGTGAGGTCCACAGATCCTTCTTTCTCTCTTCTTTGGGATTCCTTACAGGCCTCCAGGACCACTGAGGTGCACCACTTTGCTTCTCTGTTCATGGTCTGCTCTCAGAAGCATTCCTGCTACCTTGAGGTAGCGGTTTCCTTTCCTGATCCAGGCACCTTTCCTGACTTTCTGTACAATTATCTGAGCAAATGGTTCCACTCTCAATCTGTCAAGAACAAAATAGATCACCTTGGGTTAGAGGAGCTCTAAGAGGAGAAGTGGCTAAGTGTGGCCACCTGCTCTAGGAGAGAATCAAGTCTAGAAATCTAACCCAGGACTGCTAAGTAGGGCTGGGGCTGCACAAGAGAAAAGGCTTTTGCGGCTCCTCTGAGGAAGGAGGATTTGAGGTGCCTCGTCTTTAAAGATTGCATCACGATATCTCTGTCTGTTGCTAGGCAGGACTGCCACAGCAACCACACAGGACCAAGAGACAGCTCTGAAGAAGTGTATAGACCTGCTGGCCTGGAGCCAGGAGGTGAGATTGGAATGGAGGTTGAGGCAGACTTTGGCAAAGGTCTCCTTATGAGTTAAGATCAGGAAGTTGATGAGATTTTTTTTTGCCAAAGAAAACACGCCAGCCAACCCAGCTGTGCTGACACATGTCTTGTGATGAAAAATTAAGAAGCATTCTGAGAATATCTTTTACTTTCATCTCTGAGGGAAGTTCATCTGTAGAAATCCAGTTTGGTCTTGATCCAAGGAAGGGGGAAAGATGGTGGTGAATTCACAGAGTCAAACATGGTAACTGTTGTGTTTTCTGCAGTGGAGCTATCTTCATTCAAATCCTGATTCTACTAACTACAGCATGGCCCAGATCAAGTTATTTATTTTCCCTGTGACTCAGATTCAGATTCTGTAGAAGTTCTGAAGATTATTATTGGTCTTACCCTTGGGAAGATTGTCAAGGCAGAATAAAATAACACAACACAGAACAATGCTAGTATTGGTAAACATTCCTAGATGTTAGCAGTTAGTACAGGGTCTAAAGGGCCAGGGAGACAGCTCAGTGGAATAAGCGCTTCCCTGGCAAGCACAAGGGCCTGAGTTCAATTCCCGGTTCCAAAAAAAAAGTACAGGGTAAAAAAAGAAAAGATCCTTCAGAAGGGGATCTCAATTTTCATGCATCAGAATCACCAGGGAAGTTTCTCTAAGTAGAGCTGTCGTGGAAGGCTAGATTAGACAAGAAGAACCTGCATTCCAGCACTACTACAGATGCAAGCAATCCTGGAGTCTCCTGGGCTTGCACAGAGTAAATGAAAGACTGATAAGGATATCTCAGTATGATTAGTACTAAGTGTCTCCACACAGCTCCACTTTCAAATGTCACTGTTCTTCCACTGTATATATTGTGCTTTTGTAAGAAGATTCAATAATTTCTCCTGTTCCAAAAGGAAAAAGTTTAGAATTGACACTCCATGGACAAGCTTAGGAAATGCTTTTGCAACACATTAGAGAGGTGAAGTGGTAAAACTTTGTGGGGCTTCTGAGCATCCAGGCCATCTAGCTCCTCCAAACACTAGGAGCAGCTCCACCTTCCAAATAATAACAGGCTAATGGGCCATGGAGATAACTCAGCAGTCTAATCACCCGCCTAGGCAAGTGCAAGGACCTGGGTTCGATCATCGGTACCACATGCCATGCTGGCCCCACCAGCCACCCAGTCCAGGCATAGTGGTGCATGCCTGTAATCCCAGCACTAGGGAGGTTGAAACAGGAGAATCACTATGAGTCTGAGCTGTGTAGTGAGACCCTATACCAAATAAATTAAATAAATAAATAAATAAAAGGCTGAAGCCCAAGCATGCTCTCTGAATACTTGAATGTCTAGAAGCATCCCAGATGGAACAGAATTCAGACTTGTACCTAACAGATTCCCTTGAAGTCTTCTCCATTACAACAACACCCTAAGTAAGCACTTAGCAGCCTTCTCACTCAGCAGTGTCCTGAGACTTAAGAATTTCCAAATGCACAAAGAATAATTGGCTTTGCTGTTCTCTGAGTTCAGTTCTAAACTCCATGTTGATATTTTCTCCCTAACATCTTTATGCTCAGAAATGGTTTAATGGGCTAGCAAGGTAGCTCAGCAGACTAAGCACCTGCTTTGGTGAGCTCAGGGACCAGGGTTCAATCCCGGGTCCTACCAGTCCCACCCCTGGGGCACGCTGAGACAGTGACCAAGTCTGGGCAAGGTGGCNCCAGCACTGGGGAGGCTGAAAATAAGAGGATCACTATGAGTCTGAGCTGCCTAGTGAGACCCTGTACCAAATTAATAAATGAAAAAAAAATGGCTTACGGGGGGAGAATGGGGTTAGGGTGGTGAGGGGCGTACTTGCCCTTCATTTTCTATGGCTCCTCAGCTTCCTGGTTTCCTGTGCAGTTCCATGAAGTTCATCTGTGCTCACTGTTGCAAAATTATAGCAAAAGTATCATATTGCATTGTGGAGTTTTTTCCCCCAAATATCTGACACTCTCTATGAGCCTCTACCCTATTTCAGTTATCTACCTTCTTTTAGCTTATGTGCCTGCTCTATGCCTTTTGGAGTTTAATAGGAAAAAAGAAAATAAACTTTGGAGTCTGACAGACTGGTTTGAACTTAATCCCATGATATGACAGTTATATAGTTGAGATAAATTATTAACTTCTGTTTGTCTGGGTTCCTTCATCTGTAAAATAAGACTGATTATGGATCAGAGATCCTTTAGAACAGAAGCCAAAGGTATGGAAATGAGAAGCAAAAACCTACTACTAAGTACAACAGAGAGAGAAACCAGGTGACTCCTCCCCCTTGGCAGTGAACTGTTGGACAACAGAAAAATAAAATAAAAGAGATAGTGTCTTAGTCTGACAGTAGAGCTGGACTGGCTTGAGAGCCCTGAGGGTTTAGTAAGGCACACGTCCAGGGGAGCCATGAGGGTGTGGCCTCCGCCCCTGGCCCCCTTCTCTCTGGCACTGTTCACCAGCCCTGCTTCCCCACTGCCCTGAAGTGAGCAGCTTTAGGTTTCTGCTTTGGAGTCAGATGCGCTTGGACTAAGGCCTACTGAAGCTATAAGCTAAATTAAGCCTGTCCCCCTTTTAATTTTGGTGTTGGGTATTTTGTCCCTGGGGTGGGAAGGGTGGACTCATCTAGGTGCATAGATTGCTGGCGCAGACTGCATGCCTTGTCTTGCAGGCAGCGCCACACACACATAATGCTGTCTTCCAGGGGACATGTACATAACTGGGCAGCCAACAGAGCATCCTTTCCTTAGCATCCAGACCACTCATGATGGGGCTATCGCGCTATGGCTGGGCTGTATCTTATAATGTAGACCAGTGATGGTGACCCCTTGAGAGCTCATGTAACAAATGACCCCCCAAAGCCCACTTATTCATGACAAAGTGCGACACTGTGATTAAACATGAATACTGTGGTTTCAGTTTAGGAAAAACAACTCATACATTAACATCTTTTGTCTTAAAAGAATAACACAGTAACATGAGGGCCATAGGTTTGCCACCACTGATATAGGCCGTAAGTCAAAATTTTCTCCTTTGTTAATATTTGTCAAAGGCACTCCCCAGGAGGTTGAGCTGTTACTTTTACAATTTGTTTGTACCTTTAGAACATGATCTGCCAACAGTTTTCTCTTTATCTGCACTTAATGCCAGGTGCTAACAGAGATAATCTGAGTGACGGTGCTGCAGTCCTACACCCTGGATTACGCACATCCAGTATTTCCTGGAAAGGTTTGCCTCAGTGCTATTCAGAAGGATAAACAATCCAAACTAGAATCCTATTTTTCAGGCTCTGTTTTCTACAATTGCTTCTAGTACCTGGTATAGTTTAAGACCAGAAATAGATGATGCCATGAAAAATAGATCACTTTAAGAAAGTTAATAAAGCAATTATTTACAAATATATGTGCAGAAGGTGGAAAGACCTAAAAGGAATGTGGACACCCTGGGGCTTTCATCTTTCCTGAGACTGAAGTAACAAGCAGAGAACCAGCTACTGTCATTCAAAAGGGGCAACTTAAACAAGGAGGACTTCCTGGAGAGAAGTTTATGATTAAAGTCATAGAAGCCTGAGGTAACCTTGCATGAAAGAGAAATTCCCATCCTTCCTTCAAGTCTTCTGCCAGGCTCCCAGCTGACTGAACACAACTGGAATCCAGAGGTCAAAGGATCTGACTGATATTGCCTATTGATACTGTGTACAGTTTTCTGAGGGAAATAGCATCTGGAGTGGTGCGTAAAATCTGTCAGACAAAGTGTCACTTAATAGCAGAAGGCTATTATGCCCAACACTATAGTAATTTATGTTGGGCAGGGGAAGTCATGTAATCGCTTATGATCCCATGATCAAAATTATCTCTCTACGGGGGCCCAATAGCAACCCAGAAGCTGATTTTTTGAAGAAGGAAGCATGGCTGATCCAAAATTCCAGAAGCCTTTCTCCCACAGGGTCTCACCTGAGGCTCCAGAACATTCCTAGTAATTAGGGCATCATTGAGCCAGCTGTGCCACAAGATTCAAGCACTAAAGCATTTTATGCTTATAGATATGTGGTAAATGAACTAGAGCAGCAAACTAAGAGACAAGTCACTACCTGACTTAAAATACCTCACCAAATGCTACGCCCCATTTTTACTAATAGAACTTGATACACAGCAATGTGGCTTTTACTTTGAAGGAGATAATCTTTGTATACCACAGACTTTATACTTTCTAGAAACTTCACTGGAAAGGTATGAGTTTATCTCCTATCCTATGAACTGTGTACATCTAGCAAAGACATCTGCAATATTTGTTAATTATCATTAAATGAACCTGTCAATGCCATGTTACTTGTGTAGTGGGTAGAATAATATTCTCTGGGGAATGAGATTATCAAGCTCTTTATAAATTCCATTTTGATAGGTGACATGATACTTGGGTAAAACAGTAAAGCTATATGTTGGCATAAAGGTATGTGTCGTGGCTACTAAACATATCTCTGTGGAACAGATCTAAATATATTTTACTGCACTTATTAAATAAAACTTTAGTAAATCACATTACATTAGTTTCCTATCAATGCTACAACAAATTACTATGCATTTAGTGGTTTAAAACAGCATAAATATATGCTACTGAGTTTCTGGAGGTCAGAAATCTGCAAAGAGGCTTCCTAGAGATAATATCAAGATTTTAGTAGGGCTGTACTCTTAGTTAATATAAATTGGAACAACCTGATAATCTTCCTCAAAGTCAGACTTTTTATTGTCTCTTGGAGTTTTGGGGGGATCTGTGATTATGGAACTGGAACTAATAGGTGGTGGGATGAGTCTGGGGTGAATGCATCTCCTTTTACAATTCTCTCAGATAACATTGTTTGAGATCATTGAGACTCTTCAAACAAGGGTGTTGTTTCCAAGAATCCAGATCACTAGATCTCCCCTTGATATTTGGATTGTAGTTCTCGGGATTTCTTTTAAATATAACAACTCAATTTTCACAAAAAGATATGGTAAGCCATAAATCCAAATTTGTTGTAACACTGCAATCTTCAGCATTAAGTTTTGGATCTGATTTTGTGTACAGAGATCAGATCTAAAATTTGATTGTAGAATTAGGGATAAGAAGTTCCTATTGTGGAGAAGGACATTTAATAGTTTACCTTACAATGTATAACCTGAATAGTACTTTGAGCTTGACCAGGCCCTCTCATTGATTGTTCTGGAGGATGTCTAGCAAAAAAGACTTTAATGTGAGAGGAAATGAAAGCAAGTCTTTAGTCCCAGTTGAATGCTACTGGGACAGCATGAGATGTTTTGCTAAGATACGTCCTAAGGAATGATAAGATGAAGGTTAGGTAGGCTAAAGTACAGCCTCTGGAGTAGTTAAATTATAATGCTCTCACTAATCTGCACATTTTCCTTCCCATCTTCCATTTCTGCTTTTTGTAAAGACACTAATAAATAGTTGGAGAAAACTGCCGTCAGAGCTTCAGTCCCAGAGACTGTGCCCACCTCATTCCTGCCCCTATGACTTGACCTCTCTTGTTTTTATCCACAACACCTTGTTTTGGGGACCTCCCATCTCACAGAAATCAACTCTTTCAGGAGAGTTATAAAAGCTCTCCAGTTTTCTGGCTGCTCTGAGCCAAGACATTTAAGTCTTGAGTTCTTCCCCTACTACTATTAAATGTCCTCCAATGCAATGAGAAGTAGTTACCTTTTCTCGTCATCCTCATCCTCCCATTCATTATCATACTCTACTGTGCTACTCGGAAGTTGGCTTCAACAGGCACTCTGCTATACACAGGAATTCAAGTGGCTATTTTGCCATTGCATGCCATGGCCTACCAATTCCTGTTTTTCTTCAGTGGATGAAGTCATTACTATTTAAAATCTAAGCAGGCCAAATCCTTCTTGAAGATTTGTTTCTTGGTGCCATATACTTTATAAGTTGGAAAAGACTCAGAGGAGAAAAACCCAATCAGAAACTCTAAAAAACATAGAAATATTTCTGAAACCAAAAGTGCATCAGTCCCAGAACAATGTTACCAGAGATCTTAGCTGCCTAGAGTACTAAGCGGGTAATTCTCAGGAGC
>NDGN011472364.1:0-15828 GCA_002564285.1 Tympanoctomys barrerae | reverse complement strand
CCAGAAGCTGCCCCAAGACTGCATGAGGCTTTGGGGGGACACCTAGACACAAACTGTAACAGTGATCTTACAGATCTAACAGTAGAGAAGGTTGTTAAATAAAAAGGAACAGATATAACTCTTGCAGATCAGAGAGAAAGTATTTTTTTAAAGAGAATAAAAACTTAAAAAATTAGAAACAATACAAAATTTCACTAAAAAAGATAGGAATTCAACAATAGTTATATTGTGTATCACTGTCTTCAAAGTAGCTGTGTGTTTATTTTAATGTAAAAACTGTTTTTTGTGTGTGTGGTACCAGGGATTGAACTCAGGACCCTGCACTTGCCAGGCAGGTGCTTATTCTACTGCTCTAGCTCCCCAACCCTAAAAAACATTTTAAATAGAGTACAAGAATAGATTTTCCCTTCATATGATGATTTATATCTACCTCATACAAATTATTTTCACAGTAACTTTATCAAACATTGGTTTACACTTTATTAGAGTGGTAACATATAAACTATCCAAAGCAAAATAAATATTTCTGCATTTTACATCAGTAACTACCTTATTTCATTAGCTATATGAGTTATCAGCTCCTTGAAGGAAAAGATATTTGTTCATAGAACCTACAGTACTTAGCTTTACTTTGAAAATATGTTTACAAAGTATGTGATGGGGTGGGGGGGTACCAGGGATCGAACTCAGGACCTTGCATTTGCCAAGCAGATGCTTATGCCACTGGACTATCTCCCCAGGAACAAAGTACTTGATATATAAGTCATCGGTAAGTCAACACACCCAACATTTACTTTTAGAAGAAAATTCCACAAAACATACTTTTGGGAAGGCAACAAAATTTTCTCTAGCTTAAAATTTTGTCTTATTGGAATTTTTTACACACTTTCTGTAAGTCCTGTTTTAAATCCTATTTCATTAGCCTTGCTCCAAAAACTCAAAGGCAGGAATACAAAAGATAGGTACCTGACTACTACTTTATAGCACCAAGTTATTATTTTAATGTATTTGGTACAGGGTCTCACATAGCTCGGACTTGTAGTGATCCTGTTTTTAGCCTTCCCAGTGCTGCGATAACAAGCATGCACCACCACACTCAAGTCTCGGTGGCCAGCTCAGCATGCCTGGGGACAGGGCTGGTGCAGCATGTGGTGCTGGGGATCTAAGTCCTGTCCCTGTGCTTGCCTACGCAGGCACTTACTCTGCTGAGCTATCTTGCCAGCCCTATAAAATTGAGTGCCTAGACTTTCCTGGAACAATTTACACATTTCAGAAACATACCACAGCAATATTAAGTCCTCAAAATATAATAATACTTTTCCTTTTAATAGGCTTTGTAATCATTTAAGTCATGTAAATGCATGTTTTCTGAAGTTAAGGTGCTACGACAGGGATCAAGACTAAAGACTTCACAGAAGTTGCCAGTAAAAGAATGTAAGTAGACACATAAAGGGAAAAGAAAAGTACCTGAGGTTAAAGGCAGATATGTAAGTAAAGACACAGGTGAAAAACAACATGGTGCTTCTAAGACAACATTAGGCACAGGAAGTAGTTCAGGTCACTTAAGAAAGGGTTTATGTAGCCAGCCCTTGAGATGGTACCCAGGGATTCTTGCCTCTTGGTATTCAGATTCCAAGGTCATTTCCCTTTCACAAAGTACCACAGTTTGTCTGTACAACTACAGGCATAAAGTAGAAGCAATGTCACTTCTAAGATTAGATGATAAAAGACTGCAGCTTTTGTCTTGGATACATTCTTAACTCTCTATTGGATTCCTGTTCCAAGAAACAGAAGTGGTATTTTGAGGACAGGCAGGCTAGCCAATAGAGGCATGGGAGATGAGGAATAGTCTCCAGTCAATGGTGTGAGGGAGCCTGAAAGAGCTGTGTCTGAAGGCAGGGCTGACAACTCTAATAGCTTTTCTGAACCTGAGTTAGAACAATCCAGGAAAGTTGCTCCAAGATTCTCGATCCTTAGAAACTGTTTATATAGATGATGATGATGATGATGATGATGATGATGATGATGATGATGATTTTTGCAGAACCAGGGATTGAACTCAGGCTCTCGCTTATTCTACTGAGCTAACTCCCCAGTCCCATATAGACATCGTTTTAAGCTGCTTTAAGTTTTGGGTACACAGAGGTAACATGCCTATTGGTACTACATTGAAGAGCCTGTAACGAAACAAAACAAAACCCATAAAAATATATCACAAAGGGTATAGGACTAGGCCATGGGTTTTCAGAATAGTACATTAGTTTAGAAGCTGTCAACAAAGCCTCCCTAGTACATAATAGGCAGCAAGTGTGAGATTAGTGATGCAGACGTTATCAGAAACTGAAAGGTTTACGTACCCCCTTTAATAAAATTTTAGTATCACTGTCATCCTAGGTTCTGTGTAAAGTACGAACGTTATATGACGAATGGATGACTGAACTAAGATTTTTCAATCAGTTTAACTGCTTTTTTCTTTTTTGCTGCACATAGTACAAATTAAATTAAATCAAAAGTTCTTAACAGGAGCCAAGAGTTATTTGATAGTTTGGAAAAACTGCACTGTCTATAAATTATAAACAATGTTACAACTTAGAAATATTCTAAAAAAAAAAAAAAAAAATGCATTCTGAGCGAAGATCAAATCCAGCACTGCCACAAAAACATAGTCCAAACATGAAGCTGACAAATACTATAAACTCTTTTAAGACCTAAGAAAGAAAGTGCTACAGAATATTACTTCATTGTGCAAAAGGCCAGCTAAAGAGATAGATGTACTTCACAGATTATCTAAACAAAGTAACAGGGCTTTGGGGGAAGCTTAAAATGTTGCAGCAGTAGCTCAGGAGAGTAAAGGGCTGATATCAAAGAAATTCACACATATGGCTTAATGAAGACACCCCAAAGAATTCACAGACTCAAAGTTTGAAAATAATTATTTTTTCAGAAACATCATTCCCTTTATTGGAAAGAGACGAGATAGTAAAAATGAGAAGAGGAAAGCTCACATGGTAACATATATCTGTAACTCCAGCACTCTAGAAGGCTGAGGTAGGAAAATTGCAACTTCAAGCCAAGCCTGGGCAATTCAATGATTCAGTGTGACCCTGTTTGAAACAAAAAAGGGTTGGGGATGTAACTCAGTGCAAAGGCCCCGGGTTCAATTCCCAGTACTGACGGGTGAGAAAGGAGCTCTTCAGAGGCCCAAAAATTGACAGGAAGCAAACCTAAGTACCTGATTACATAAATACTTTACCTTTCATGAAAAAGGGCATTATCAGCACAGAACCAAATGCCCAAACAGCAAAGCTAAGAGCTATGAATGACCTGTAACTAGGAATTTGAAACTAAAGCCAAGAAACTTCTGATACTGCCTCACCTGATTTCAAATTCACTATGGAGAAGAAATACCCTTGTGTCTGCCACCCTCCTCAACATTCCCTTTGAACACAAGTGTTTTACCACAGTAAGTATGAACCAATATCGTATACTCAGGGCGAGCTGACAACACACCTCTTTAGCTTCATTAATCAAGTGAAACTACTTAATTCAGCTTGTATGAAAATTAAGGAACTACATCCAAGAAACTTCAATTTATACCTGAACTTGATTTAGATATTCTGGGCTTTGAGCTGATAATGCAGTGGGAAGACATTTGGGAAGCTTTTGGAGAGAGGTAAATCTGTGTTGTAAGAAAGATGAATCTTTAGGGTCCAAAAGCCTCCAATGAGCTCTCCCCTCCTGATCCTCAACAGACACTCCCCCTCCAAATCATTCATCCTAGGGAAGCTGCCCTGTTGTAAGGACCCTGAACTAGCCGATGAGAAACCCATATATTAGTGGAGAACTTTAGTCAGCAAAGAATCAAGCTTGTTAACAGCCATGTGTATGAACTTGCAAGTGAATTCTCCAGACATGCCTAAGCCTTTAGAAGACTTAACTCTAGGCAAGGGCTATACTGTGACATGAAAAGATTGGGCCAGTATCACCTAAGAAAATCCCTCCTAAACTCCCAGTCCTCAGAAACTGAAACAGGAAGTGTTGGTTTAAACAGTGGTAGTGGTGCTCACTTCAGCAAGCACACATACTAAGAATTGGAACAATATAGAGATTAGCATGGCCCCTGCGCAAAGATGACACACAAATCTATGAAGTGTTCCATATTTTTATAAAGATGCTATATTTTAACACAATGGAGAATTATTCAGCTATAAAAATGATAAATTTGAGGTTTTTATCAGTAAGTGGATACAACTAGAGACCATGCTCTTAAGTGAAATAATCAGACCTGCATGTGCAAACATCATATTGTCTCCTTAGTATAAGAACCTGAAAGAGAAAATATAAAATCTGAAGGGTACAATAGATGTTGGGAAAGGAGAAAAAACCTAATCAAAGGAAATGAATTACTGAGGTCAGGAGAAGGACAGAAGAGGGGAGTGGGGGAAAGAGATATATCCATGTATGTAAGCAGGATGGTCCAGACAATTGTACTGTGGATTTCTGTTGACCTATGGAAAGGAGCAGTTAATGCTTAATTTGTATCTTTTTTTTCAATTCCTTTTCCTTTCTCTATTTCTTGTAATTTTTTTCTTCTAATTTTGCATGCATAGATCTGGTAATATGAACAACTAATTTGAAGACAACACTGCAATGCAACAAATACTGTGAAATTCGTATTTTAACAAAATTCTCTATCATTTGTAATTTTTTGTTTTAATACTATTTTATACTCTTTAAAAAATTACAAAGTAAACGGGTAGTGAACATACAGCATGTATGCTGCAGTGGGCTATTTGTATCATTCAAAGTCTGAAAGGTTTATTTTCACTGGTTTAAGATATGTATTAAACCTGGGAATAACGTATTATACAACAAGAAATAGCAAATATAGGGTTACAGAGAAAACGGAGTGAAAATGGAGATGGGCCTGTGACATAGAGCCCAATAAAACCTTATCAATATTTTCATTTTATTCTATAAAAAATTAAGGATTTTTATTTATCAAAATAATCATCAAATATATTTCAGCAAGAACTTGAAAACTGAGAGGGCACAGCTTTGTCAAAGTAGGAAGACATGTTAAGAAACAATTATAAACCTTCTCAAGTAAGAAGGCACTCTAACTTTTAAATAGGAAATCTTAGATTTAAATGACAGAGCAGCCTTCAGGGCTTTTAACAAGGACTCTAATATATAGAACTTGTTAAAAAGCGTGAGAAACATTTCCCTCCTTTGACAGCTAACGAATTCTTTTAAAAAACAATTTACATATAAGGCAACCCTTGGGAAACTGAAAGTATTTAAGTAAATAATCCATTTGAACTAACTTTTCTTGTCTGCATAAGGCCATGATTTCGGATACCATTTAATTACCCCAAATCGAACTAGATTGGTATAAAAAAAATCAATGTGCACTCAGTATACTCCTTGATCATCCTAATTATACGGGCTCAAATAATACAAAGACCTAATTATAAAATAAATTAGCAAGAAAGGGAAAGTAATTTATATCTGAACCAGGAAGTGTCTATCCAGGAAGACAAAAATGTCATCACAGATACTCATGCCTGCTAAAAATCAGTCAATAGCTAAAAAAAGACTACAGATGTGGACTTTTGTTGACTAGAGTAACACAAATGGTTATACAATGTGTACGTCTGTATACCAGCACTCAGGAGGTTGGGGCAGAAGAATCATAAACTCAGGACCAATCTGGGTTACATAGTGAGTTTGTGGCCAGCCCGAATGACATGGTAAGACCTTGTCTCAAAAGTCAAATAAATAAATACATAAGTAAATACCAAGAATGCTGCTGCTGTTGATAAAATGGGCCCTCCTATGAACATTCTCAATGAAAAAGTGTAATTCTCCTTTACATACATTGTTGCATTCATGGAAAATTATGCCAACATACAAAATGAATTAGGCCCTAGACATGGGCAACTCATATTTGGATATTTTATCTCTTGGAACATTCTAGGGGAGAGCCAAAAGTCAAGACTGGGTTTCCTCCCTTTTTGGGGAGAGAGGATCCTTTTTTTTTTTTTTTTGCATAATGGGATTTATATCTCTTGGCCCTCTCTCCTTAATTGTCAGCAGCACCCCCTAGTCATTGTAATAATTGAAAGTGCCCTTCCAAAATGTCTGTAGAGTGGTAGAATGGTGCAGTGTCCTATGAAAACCACTATAAAGAAAAACAGAACTTCAGATTTTTTAATAAAAACCTGAGGTTTTCTGAGCATTGAAAAAGTGTGCAGAATAAAAATCCTTCATTAAAGACATTTATACTACAGTGCAGCAGAAATGAGGTAATCCTTGAAGCTCAACAGGCCATCAGTTTCTACCTGGTAGAACTACTCCTCTTCAAACTATTTCACCATCTCTAGCTTCAGGATGGTGCCTACTAGATCAGAGTATTTAGCAAAGAAGGTATCTTGTACTCTTTGCTCATTTGAGATTGCCTAAATAAATCTCACCATTTTTCCTTATCCATGCAAGAAAATCCAACACTTAAGGAGATCACGCTGGCCTTTTATCATCAATCTCTTTTTTTTTAATCATCAATCTCATCAATAAATTTTCTAATCTGATCCAGCCACCCACTCTTCCTCGCATTCTCAAATTCTTATTTTTGAGACAAAGTAAAATATTACTTATAAACTTTACATTTTGCTGTGCAGAGTTCAGGCTGGCCTTGAACTCACTGTGCAGACCAGGCTGTCCTCCTGCCTCAGCCTTCCCTGAGTGCTAGGATTACAGACATGTGCTGTCATATCTCAACATTTACAATTTCACCGTGTTCTCTAGAATACCTAAGTACATAACAATGTCCCTTCATCATCTTGCTCTAACTGAAACCTGGCACTGTTTTCCATAAACAGGATCCCCTACAGCTGTTTCCTTCCCTATGTCCCACAAACTTATAGATGGATTAAGTATTCATTTTCCTTAGTTCCCACTACTAGCTGTATACCATTTCTTCTTTGCTTGCTTTCGAAGACAATATAATCTTCCAGGCATGATGGCACACATCTATAATCCCAGCACTAGGGAGACTGAGGCAGGAGGATCACTGCAAGTTTTAAACCAGTCTAGGTGGGCTACATAGTGAGTTCAAGGCCAACCTGAAGTACAGTGAGACACTGTCTCAAAACAAAAAAATTCAATCCTCTCAAAAGCTCATATGATTTCTTTATCTCCAAAGTTGTTTTGCTCAGTTACAGAGTTAACTCCTCAAATGTCACACCTTCTGGTGTCACTCTTAGTGACAATTCGCATAACAATCACAATATTATGACTTGTATACTAACACTGATCTATATACTCCATCTTCCTCACCTGTGATTACATGCTAGATCTTGCACCACCTCTGAAATCTAAATTCAAGCATCCCATTTTTTTAACCACCCTCCCGCCTTAACTCACCTATTCAATCACTCCTACTCACCAAATGATTTCTGTAAGTCTTACACACTTTTCCACTACTTATCAGCTCCCATGTCCTCCTTCCCGTCCCTGGTTTTGAATCTCACAAAATACTGATTTCTTCATCCCTCTCAGCCTCCACTGTACTGATTAGGAAAACTGCACCCCTTACACCATACTACCTACCTGTTTTGTGATGGAAATCAAGCTGAATGCTTGATTTCCACTCAACTGCAGAAATGAGCTGACTAATCTCAGTTGAAAATGATCACAACTATTGTGCCCTTAGAAAGTCCTAGATCAGCTTTCCCATCCCTTCATTCACCTTACAGTTCTTCCTCACTCTCAGGTGATAACCTCACGTCATATTTCACACAGAAACAGAATCATAAGGTAAACTACCTAATTTTTTCATCAGATGATTGTCTGTATTCTCACCAGTCATGCATTTTTCTCATATAGCTGCCTGCCTTAAAGAGGAAGTGTTTTCTCCTCAGCCAATCCTTCCAAAAAACTGATCCAGGACAGGCAGAAAACAGTTATTAGGAATAAAGTCCTTGTGACTGGAGGGAGGATGGGATGATTTTACCACGTTACATGCAATCATTCTAATATACTCATTCTATTAACTTTTTAATTGTTCTAACATTTTTACCCACCAATTCTATTACCTGGGTTAGTTCTGTGTTTTTTTCTTTTTCCTGTTGATTTGTTTTTCTCTCTACATATGGGCCATATTTGTCTGCTTCTTTGTATGCCTTGTAATTTTAAACAGATACCAATCACTGAGTTTTATGTTCTACAATCTTTTTCAGTACTCCTTCAAATACTCTTTGTTCTTGTTCTGGGACATAAGATGCTTGAAATTTAGTTTCTTGTTTTTTTCCAGTAGTGAGGAATCAAACTCAGGACCTTGCACTTGCCAGGCAGGCGCTTAGGCTGCTGAGCTATGTCCCCAGCCCAAGATTGATTCTTTTGAGCCTAGTGTTCATCCTTTCAAGAACAGTCTAGAACTACTTTTTGGCCCTACTGCTAGGACAATAATTCTTCTGAGGACTCCACTTAATATCCTGTGTATTACAAGGCCTTTTCATTATGGCCAGCAAGAATGTAACACTTCCAGAACCTTTTCTCCTCATTCCTCCCTGACGTGGATGCTTCCTCACAGGTTCAGATCAACTCAGGGGCACCCTTGGGATCTTTTCGTTGCAGCTCTGGTGCTCTGCCTAGAAGTTACTGTGGCTTCCCCAACTCTGAATTTTCCCTCCTCATTCCAAGGAGCTGCCAGGCTCTGCTTGATAGCTCCACTCCTTGTGCTGCAATCAGAAATTCCCAAAGTAATGAACTGGAATGATCTGCAGCTGAGTTTCCTCTTTTTGTCTTTGCTAGAACTTTGCAACTAATGTATGTACATTTGTTGATCCTACAGCTTCTCCTTCCAGCTTCTCTACTACTTTTTCCACTACCTTTTACAGCAGTGCTATTCCAAAGAACCAACTCCTATACCCCACCCCCTTCACCTTATTTCTTCTATTCCATCTCCCCTATCCTTATTCCAAAATGGTCCAATAGTACACATCTAATCAAATTAATCACTTTCCCATATTCTCAGTGGACACAGCTAACAAATGTCCTTCCTTCCTAGGACACTTTCACCCTACCTCTCATAATTCCACCTTCACCTGGGCCCCAAGCCACAGCTTTAAATAAAATCCATCAGCAAGTGCTGTTGGGTCTACCTTCAAAACGGATCTCAAAGTCACCCATTTCTCTTCATTCCCATTACTATCATTCTTCTGAAAGTCTCATTAACTTTTATCCAACAGGATTCATTCCTTATCTGACAGAATGATCTTGAAAAGAAAGTCAGACCATGTCATGTCTGCTTGCTGAAACCAATGGCCAACTTCCTTTCAAACCAATCCAAACTCCTTTTGGTTGCCAGCAATACTGTACCTAATCTGATCCTGATTACCTGTGGGTTTCCATGACATCATGACCAACCCTCTGCTCACTGTGCTCTAGTTATACTGGCCACCTTTGTTCCTACCTTGGGCTCTTAGCCCGGAATGTCTTTCATCAACATCTTTGAAAACAAAGCAAAACAAAACAAAACATCTTTGAAACTTCATTCTCCTTAAGTCTCAAGTCAAATGTTCCTGGACCACCCATGCAAAGAATTCCACCTTCCTCCAAACTAAATTATTTCTGCCACAGAAGAATCACATTATAGTTTTACTTTACTATAGTTCCTTTTTGTTATAGTCTTAGAAAAATTCAGCATTCAATTAAATAACTGAACACTACTACATGTCAACACTATTTCAGGCACAGAAAAAAGTATCAGTAAACAAAAAAATTTCTGCCGCAGAAGCCTACAGTCCATGAGATCATGAAACAATCCCTCCTTGTTCATTGTTGTATCCTCAGGGCTTAGAATAGTATCTGGCACATAGTAATTAAGTAACATATTTGGCTACAAAGTGAATAAAAATAGATTTACCTGTATTTTCTCAGTTTTTACCCAATGAGCTTCTACTTTCTATATCTCTACTTGTCTATTACCCTAAATCTTGCATAATTTGGCTTTAGAACTTGAGCTTTCTGAGACTAAACTAGAACCAATTACTGTCTCCACACACCTTGACTACCTTACTTTTTGGAAGTTATGTTTATATAACATGCAAATGAAGTCATCTGTTCAAAATGTAATGACTATAAGTACCAGAAAATACTTTAGAAACAAACTTAAATATATTGGGAACAGAGTTCATTCTGGTAGGAAACTACCATGGGATCACATCATCTTACAGCGAAGAACCACTCTGTTACAGCACATAGGTTCACCTATAGAGGGCAGTCTCAATAATTACTTGAATTCACCTGTAATCGCAGCTCTTTAGGAGGCTGAACACAGGCATATCACTATGAGCCCGATCTATGTAGTGAGAACCTGTAGACCCTTACTAAAATACAAAAAAAATTACTTGAATTTAATGAGTTTTTAAATAAATATCATACAGCTGTTTAAGGAGAGCACATTTAACACTTCTGTAATCCCAAAGGATGACATAAACATTAACTCATTTTCAACATCAATTAAAAAAAGTTCTTATACAACCTCAACTTGTCTTCAGTAACAATAAAATCTATGCATCATTTTTACATATACATTACCTTATTCAACCCTGAAACATTCTTTAACATAAGTCAAAGAAATTATGAACACCAGCGACAAAAGTTCATTTAGTAAAAGGTACCTTTTGTCAGAGCAGATACAGATGCATTTGGGAACCTAAATTACCAAATATCTCATTTCAATAAAGATTAGAACCCACATTAAATCATCTACAAGATATTTTAAATCTTAGTCTGTCTTTGACCCTTGAGTCACCATAAGATGAGATCCTATTTACTCAGTCAGTACCTTCTAACGCTAAGGTAAATTCAACCAAAATGATTTGCTTTAATAATCTGCTACAAAATTCAGTAAGTCATCAAACTGTATATTCAAAACTGAACCACATTTTAAAAATATAATCTTTATTCCATTTTTCAAAAACTGTTTTCAAAAAAGCTACAATGTAGAAACTGCCACGGATTTATTAAGGTTAGCAATTTTTTTTTTTTTTTTTGCTCCACCTAAAACAATGCAGACAGTGGACAAACCTGCTGGGTGTTCATAATATTTAAAATGTAGCAGCTCAAAGTCACTGTAATTACAAGTGGTAAGATTTTCCTACAATTTACAAACTTGTTGCAGAAGACATGGAATAACTCACTGAATGCAATTTTTTCAAGTTGTTTAAATCACTAAATCCTTTTCTAATTCCCTCATAACTTGATTATTCTTACCAGAAAATTATTATATAAACAAGTCACATTTTAATGGTCCAAAAGTTTAAATGCTGGGCAGTTAAAAGTTTACTACTTTCACTAAAAACAGTACAATGGAATATAAAACTAAAATCTATCTCCATTTAAAGTATTATGAACAAGGGCCAGCCAAATGGCTCAGCAGATTAAAGAACCTGCAAGCAGGCACAGAGGCCAGGGATTCAATACCCGGGCCTGCTATGGCAGCCTGGCCCCCGGGGTGCACTGAGATGGAAACTGAGACTGAGCATGGTGGCGCATGCCTGTAATCCCAGCTCTTGGGAGGCTGTAAACAGGTGGATCACTGCGAGTCCAATCTAGTAGTGAAATCCTGAACATCCTGTAGATCCTTTCCTAAAAGGCAAATAAATAAATAAATAAATAAAATATTAGGAATGATTTGTATACTATTTAATCCTGCCCACAGATTCAATGAGCCTTCAGGCACAGCCTTTTCCATTTACTATATATTCAGATGTACTTTTTATTAAGTTCCATTGACCAAAAGAAAACATAACTTAGTAAAAAAAAATTCTGCTGATAATGAAAACACCGGATAACATTTACATATAGAAGCCCTTGTTACTGTTTTGAGAAAGTGAAATACAAAGTTATCTAAAAACATAAGTACCATACTAAATACAAAAGTTACCAGTATCTATGTACTCAAGTATTTACATTAAGAGCTCCATTTTGCATAGTTTAGTCCTCAGTTCCTTGCTGTATTGACTATATCCTTTAAAATGTCAATTATTTTTCCTCTTTAATGCTTAATAGTGCCACAGTGAGACAAAAAAACCCCAAAATGACTCAATTTGAAATTTCTAGGACATCTACCTTAAACTGAACTGTCTTGGTCTATTATGAATATTTTGAGGAAATGATACGAAGTGTGAACTTTTTCCCCAGAAAAACGTATCACAAATCTTTACACGCATGTTGTGGGAATTCACCACTTCCAGAATCATTTCCACATAATCTTCAGAAGCCATCTGAAACCTATAATCAAAATATCTTGAACAGAGTAGAAAATTTGAGATATTTTATTACTACCTAACACTCTGACTGTATCTGGACTGTCTGCTAATACAAAAACCGCAAGTAATTTTCAATTGTTTTCTAATCCAAGCTATATTTTAAATTTGCCTCTATTATAACAGATTGCATGTGTATCTCTTCATTGCCCAGACAGTGGACAGAGAAGACATCAGGAATGATTTTTACAGCTCCAAATAGAAGGGATAAAAACTGGTTTAAAATATTAATATAGGTGGGCACAACTTGGTTTCTTTAAAAAATAAGGAATCAAACTTGCAAGCTTATAACTTAAGATCAGTATAAACTTATTTTCATCAATCTGAAAAATTCAGGGGAACGAACAGTCTCATTCTGTAGTTTAGTCTGGCCTTGAATTCACTATGTAGCCCAGGCTGGCCTCAAATTTAACAGCAATCCTCCTACCTCAGCCTTTTGAGTGCTGGGATTACACACTTTCTTTTTTTAATTAAAAAATATGTAGTACTTAACTACTTTATCATATTAACAATATCCACATAAACCTTTTATAAAGTACTTGGGCTTAATACCTCTGTATATTGGGCCAGCAGTCAAGGAGAGAAAAAGCAAGTTTGAAACTATTACGTACAGGTAGAACCTTATAACCAAGCTGCTTGGGTTATGGTAGCCATAGAGTTTCAAATTCATGTCAATGTGGTATCATCATTTGTTTCTTAAATATATTAAACATTCTATCAAAACCATCCCACGTTAAAGGTTAAGAACATATGTACCCTGTAAAAAGGATTTATGCATCTTACACAACTCAATGGAAAGTTAAATTGCTGTACCACGGAAGCAAGTGGCTTCAATTTGCTAAATAATTTATTACACTAACTTTTCAAAAAAATTTAATATAGTGTCTACAGGGTCTCGCTACACAAATGGGACTTGCAGTGATTCTGTTTTCAAGCCTACCAAGGGCTGGATTATAGGCACGTGCTACCGCGCCCAGTCTCTACACCAACTATTAAAGATCTATCCTGAAGCAGTGTTGCCATAAGAGAATAAACGAACCTTGGTACTTAAAAAGCCAATTTTAATTTTTAAAATCTAATTTGTAGTAATGTGGCTTCAATTAAATGTGAAGCCACATCTCTAAATTTAAGATTATAAAAATAAAGTTTGAAATGCAAATATAACACTTTGTAATAGGATATCTGCCCCCTTCCTTAAACTTTTTCATAACACACAAAGGGACTTGTCTCATAAAAGTTCATAGTTTTCCCATGATCTGAAAATATTAATTTGTAATTCACTGAACAGAAGCTTTAGGCAAACATCTTTTGATTAGGTTCTAATTCACTACATTCTATAAAATCAAACATTTTATCTAACATCAATGGCCCACTCAATTATTCGATTATAACCTATTTTCTAATCTTACTGTAATAAAAAATATAAATTCTAAAATTAACATTTTTCACCTCCAAAATGGGAGTGAAAACTGGGGGATGAGAGTCTATTTAAGATGGTTTCTTAAAAATTAAGAAGCATGTATAATTAGGCCACGATGTTGTTTTTATTTAAACTGGCTAAATGAGGATACAGTCAAAGTATTTTCCCAGTGTTGTAAGACTTAGGATTTTTATCCACTTTACCACAGAAACAAAATATAGTAATTGTTAAGTATAGTTTCCTTTACAATGAGGCTTCACAAGTTTTAACTCAAGTACAAAATGCTTCAACTACGTTTTTCTAAGGTTCGCTCAATTGTTTTATATTTAGTATTTTTTCTTTTCTAAGTCATTCTGAGACAGGGTTTGACTACAATTCAGGCTGGCCTCCAACTCCCAGTGATCCTCCTGTCTCAGCCTCTCGAGTGCTGGGCTTACAGGTGTGCACCACCATGTCCAGCTAGTACATATTTTCAACACTGTGTAATATTCTTTGCTCAATATTGGATTTTACTTATATAGCCCACCACTAGCAGCATGAACCACAGCATTGTAAAGTATCTTGTTTACCATTCTATGAAGTTCAGTATCTATTCAGTATCTATTCTTGAGATAGATACTCATCAGTTTTGATTGGCTAGGAAGTAAAAAATTGTAGTAGATGATAGAGAATGGTAGTTTGAAAGAGAGGGAGGATGCTTGTGCATCAAAAAAGGATCCCTATATCCTATGACTTAAGGACAGCCGTGCACTATGAATGTCAAGAACTGAAATTATCTGTAAAATTTAACATGCATTTAATAGGTCTATCAGTTGAACTCAGCTTTTATTTCAGGTCGTAGCTTTCGGGACTGTTCAAACTACTTACAGAAACAAGACTTTAACTACATTTCTAAAGTGTTCTGTAGTGCTGTCTTTAATCAAAGTTTTCTCCTTCCTTGGCTGAAAAACAACTGCAAATTAATTTTCAGGGAAAAGCAACACCCCATCATGAAAGTATGATCCATAAAACTTTTAGAGAAACAAAAATAAAACCAAAAGACAACATTCTGCAGACAAATACTTTAATTTTTAAAAACAAATCACTTGATGAACAAATGGTACCATTCTACTCTAAGTTGGTACAAATAGAAATTCAGTTCTACACTAAACAATCTACTACACTTGGTTGATCTGTAAAGCTATATTTAAAACACTACTCTCAAAAGGAACTCAACTATCACGACTCTTACTTTATAAGGTGAAAAAACCCAAACAGTTTTAAAAGTTTTATTGTTAAAAAATTACAGAGCAGTTTCTACAATAAAAAAGAATGCTTACAGCACCAACACAGGTATTACAGTACAATTTCCACAAAACTGTAGTGCACCAGTCCACGGGAATCCTTGACTTCCTTCAACTGTCAACACTGTGCACCCTGCTTAAATGGCTGTACCTGAAAACCAAGGTATGCAATTCCTTAGCGTTAGAAGTCATCAAGTTATCCTGCCAAGGATCTGGGAGGACGGGAAGAAGCCCATTACTCTTGTGTCCTAACCCAACTTCCATAATACGGTAACGCCACAACCGTAATCAGTTATTATTGTAAGCAGTCATTTAAATACTAAGCCCCACCCAGTGAAGACGTCTCCATGTTAACATTTCTACGAACAAATTCACTTTGAACTTCGGGCCGGTAATGAAATTAAGAACGGACCCTCTTTCACAAGCCAGCTACTTAAATTTTCTTCGCCCCTGGCTTGGGAGACCAGAAGGCGGAGCCAACTCAGGTGTGTTCGAAAAGCAAACGCGGGGTTTCGCGAGAGCCACGGACCCGAGCCTGCAACATGTGCCCGAGAATCACGCGGAGACAGGCAGGGCTGGTGGCTGCTGCTCCTTGACTCGGCGGCACCTGGGACGGCCGCCTCGGTGCCGGGTAGCGGACAGCGGGGCGGCCTCGTCTTCCTCCGCCGCGCCGTCCGGGCCAGGAGCCGCGCAGCGCGCTGAGGCTCCACGTGGGGCCGCGCGGCCACCCGCTTCCGGCCCGCGGGGAAGCGAACGCCCCGCCGGAGCGCGCAAACACCGAGCGGCCGGC